>JAPTYO010000023.1:0-176434 GCA_036873135.1 Clarkia xantiana subsp. parviflora
TGGCCGAAATCGAAGATTTTTCCTTACTTACCATCACAGAAAACTCAGTGCTTATGATTCAGGAAATGAGAAATGGTTTCAACCATTCCAAGTCTTATACGATGAGTTAGAATGCATATAAAACTGATTTCATTAAAAAATAGAGGTCCGAGTGAGGTTATATTGAAATAATGAGAAAATTGGCCGAAACCGAAGATTTTTCCTTAATTACCATCACAGAAAAACTTGGTGCTTATGATTCCGATATGAGAAATTGATTCAACCATTCCACATTCTTATACGACAAGTTAGAATGCAAATAAAACCTCATAAAAAAAATAGAGGTCCGAGTGAGGTCATATTGAAAAAAATGAGGAAAATTGGCCCCGAAATCGAAGATTTTTCCTTACTTACCATCACAGAAAACTTGGTGCTTATGAGTACGAGATCAGAAATAATTTCAACCATTCCACAGTCTTTATTCGACGAATAAGAGTTGCAAATAAAACTGATTTCATCAAGAATAGAGGTCCGAGTGAGGTTATATTGAAAAATGAGAAAATTGGCCGAAGCCGATGATTTTCCTTACTTACCATCACAGAAAACTTGGTACTTATGATTCCGATAAGAGAAATGGTTTCAACCATTCCACGGTCTTATATGACGAGTTTAGAATGCATATAAAATTGATTTCATCAAAAAATAGAGGTCCGAGTGAGGTTATATTGAAAAATGAGAAAATTGGCCTGTTAGGTTATAAAGTCTAGGTCAACGGGTCGTCAATCTAGAATTTATCTCCCACTAATGAAATGTCGGGTTCACTGTTCCTAGGACTAGTCATTCTGATACATGCCCTTCTGCTCCCTTGGGGTAGTCGTTCTGATATATGTCCTTCTCTTCTCTTCCTTCTGACCTCCTTTCCTTCTCTCCTTCTGACCTCCTTTCCTTCTCTCCTTCTGACCTCCTTCCTTCTCTCCTTCTTACCTCCTTTCCTTCTCTCCTTCTGACCTCCTTTCCTTCTCTCCTTCTGACCTCCTGAGGCTTGTACTTCTTGCCCCTGGGGCTTGTCCTACTGCTCTATGCTCTTCTGCTTCCTTGGCTCTCTTCTCCTTGCTACCCTGCAAGAGGGGCAATACCAGGCACAGAGGGGGGGTGGTGCCTGATGAACCCTCTCCGATGCCTAAGTCAGTACGGTTTTTAGAGAGATAAAGCTAGAGAGATGTCAGAGCAAAATTGTGCAACTTGCCAAGATGATCAAATGAGATGTGAAGGTGGGGTATTTATAGGCAACGGTGTCATTAAGGTGGCTTAATGACATGTTAGCCTTAAACACAATTAATTAACCTTTAAGCACATAATTAAAACCTTAGGATTCGGAGGAGGTAGGCGGGGTGGACCGAGCATGGGAGTCTGAAGATGGTGTCGGGGCCCTTGGGGGGGAGAAATCCGACCCCAAGGGTAGGGGTTGGGTAAGGACACCCAACCCCTCCTAGGGAGGGTGGGGTTGGCCAACCCCATCCCTCCTAGGAGGGATCGGGTTGGCTGACCCGATCTCTCCTAGGAGAGATCGGGTGGCCAACCCGATCTCTCCTAGGAGAGATCGGGTTGGCCAACCCGATCTCCCCTAGGGGAGGTCGGGTGTGGCCACCCAACCTCACCTAGGTGAGTTTGCCTCTGTCGGACGGGCGCTTCGGCCCCGTCCGAGCCGTCGATGTTCTCGCGAAGTGTCCGGGTTGAAGTTTCGATTTGCAATCATAAATGGGACGATAAAAATGTAACGGTTCGGAAGTCAACGGGTTCAAATTGGGCGTATATCCATCACATGCCCCCGAGTCAACCAATGGCCTAACCCTTGATTGACTCTATTTTAGGATGGTATGACACGCGCAATTTGAAACCGGGGTTTTACCTTCTTTGTCTGAATGCTTGCTTACCCATGGATGCGTACCTTTGACTCTGCCCCCTGTCTTATGAGATAGAGGAATTGTAAACGTCAGAGTAGTACGGACGTGTGCCTAGGCACGTGTCCGTCTGAGGTGGGAATAATAAACCTATCTTTGCCGCAGGCGTATACTCAAAGAATACATGTTCACATAGGAATGCAATATGAATGCAACTAAGTGACTTATGCTTCAATTTCATGCCGGGATAAGTCTAAGTGAAGAAAAATTTCAATTTTGGTCCGAAATTTTTCTAAGTATGGGATACTGGAAAATACACCTAGGATGTTAACTAGGAGTGAACATGGACAAATCATGAACATGAGGATGTGTACCAGCATACATGCAAGTAGGAACATAAGGATGGAGTGAGTGGAGACATGCTGCGATTGTAGTCATGAATGTATGCATGAATATATGGCGGCCATGTGCATGGACGTCTAAATGTTTGAACACATGGGAGTGTGTATGTGGGCATGCATATGAGTGCAAGCATGAACATGTATGTATGGATGGGCGGGTTGTGAGTATGAGCATGAGTGATGACATTGATGTACCTGTAGATGTTAATCATGAATATGAGCATAAGTGCAAAGGTGAGAGCATAGACCTCTCCTTTACTCGAGGGTGGGAACTCTGCCACTCAATGGGACACAACGTTCCGCCTCCCTCGTACTAGCGTGAGTATTGTCCATTAACCTCGACCTTCGGCATGTGTATCATTTTTCCTTCATTCGTTGGAGCGTGTGTATAGCTCTTGACCTTTACCCTGCAATTTGTTCCCCATAAAAGTGAGGGTGAAAAAGCTTACAAGCTTTCTTCTTACCGCCGCGAGCGAAGGGGTCTATTGACATGTGTTAAGGGTTGACCCTTCCTTCGGATGTGCTGGAGCGTTCCTCCATTTGGGGAAACTAAAAGTTCGCCCTCTTCCCTTGGTGTTAAGGTTGCCCCCGTAGTAGGCGTATCTCGCCCCTCCCTGAGTAAGGGTCGATCTTTGCGTTGGTTGCTCGTATAGATGACTCACTTTTGGGAAGCTTTCTTCTTCAGACAGGGAGACCGTTGAATCAGATGAGAGGGAAGGACCCTCTAGTTCTGCTTATCAGACCAAGAAATTTTCTAAGTCAGGGGTGACTGCTAATGCTTCCAGTACGTTCTTTTTCCCTTCTTTTTTCTTTGTGATATACTTATGATTGTTCTCATGCTGCTTCCTTTTTGTTGTTAGAGCGTTCTTCCTTGGTTACCGAATGGTTCTTGTGGTGGGTGAGAGTTCAAGTCAATCTAAATCCAAGGCGCGGAAACCTGACTCTGAGGTCGGGCCCTCGGCTGCCGAGGAGAAAGAAACCGCGAGAGGCTCTCCTTCAAGTGCCCCCTTGCTGACTCCCTCCCATGGTAAGGAGGTAGTGGTTGAAGAGGCGACCTCTTTGCTAGACAAAAGGAAACAACCTGTGGCTGGCGATGGGGTGATCATAGGTCTTGGTGTCTCTTCTTTATCCTCTGCCCCCCAGCCGAGGGACCGAGACTCAGGTTCATTTCGTCTGTATGTAGATTTGACGACTTTCGAAGGTGTCTTTGGCTTTCCTATGGGTTATGTTATTAACCCCTGCGTTGAAGATTTTTCTTTTGGTGACGGGTGTGATCATCATCTTACACTGAGGTTCCCCTCTCTTGCCATGGCTCTGATTAAGATGGCAAATTCTTGCTTTGGAGTTTGGTGGAGACTGCTCTTGAATTAGCCTCTACTAGTGTCGTAGTTGTGGGGATCGTTTTGTTATATGTCCTCAATAGTGCTTGTCGTGATTCTTTGCTTCATGATTGATTTCGTGAGATATGGAGGTTGTCTTCATAATAAGGACGTCTCCTTCCTGGTATCACCCAGTGGTTTGAAATATAAGTGCCTACCTTTGATGAGCGTACGAAGGGTGTTGTTTTTCCTTTTTCTTGAACCTCCTCCTAAGGCTAGGCGTAGCCTTTTGATGTTCGTGGTCGGGATGGTGTCTTTACAATGCATGTCTTTGACAGATGTTTTATGATGTGCTGCCATGATAATCACTTCGAGGTATGTGGACATGATAGCCACTTCCTGATGTGGGAGTGATAGCCCTTTTGTAGTGTGCGGACATGATAGCCACTTCAGGGTATGTGGACGTGATAGCCACCTCAAGGTATGTGGACATGATAGCCACTTCAGTGTATGTGGACGTGATAGCCACCTCAAGGTATGTGGACATGATAGCCACTTCAGTGTATGTGGACATGATAGCCACCTCAAGTATGTGGACATGATAGCCACTTCAGTGTATGTGGACATGATAGCCACATCACGATGTATGGAGTTGTGCTTGACGATGTTCAAGTCTGATACGAGCATAGGTCACGCGAGGGCGACATGTATGACAATAATATTTGTCGGAGGTTGATTTGTGTGACTTGTAAGGCAATTCTCTTCTTGATGGGCCGAGCTTATTTTGAGAGCTTTGACCTTCGGATTCATGTCTTTGCTATCCTTCTTGGTGGTGTTGGGTTCCTTTGAGATACTTCTCTTGACTTGTGATATGGGTGGTAGTATAACTCGTTACTTTTCATGATAACCTCTTGTGCTTCTGTATATGATCCTTTGGTCATGGACTTCTCCTTGAATATGCTTTCCTTTCTTTTTCTTTCTTTTGTGCTTTCCTTCACATCATACCTGCTATCTCATCAAGAAAAAACATTACTTGTTCTTCACATTACTTTACTTAGAAATTTCTTTCTCATGTTACCCTTCCGAGCATGGTATCCTTCTAAGCATGGTACCCTTCTAAACATGGTACCCTCTTAAACATGGTATCCTTCTAAGCATGGCGTAATGATCTCTTCTGATACCCCTTACACGGTATACGTTGTACTGTTAGACCAAAGATACGCTCTTGGTGGGCGTCGAAATCTGTTCACGAGACAGGCTCTCGGACGGCACTTAACGTTTCACAGGATAGGCTCCCGGAGGGCACAGGTTAGTCCACCGATACCTTCTTGACGGGTGTCAAATCTGTTCACGAGACAGGCTCTCGGACGGCACTTAACGTTTCACAGGATAGGCTCCCGGAGGGCACAGGTTAGTCCACCGATACCTTCTTGACGGGTGTCAAACTGTTCACGAGACAGGCTCTCGGACGGCACTTAACGTTTCACAGGATAGGCTCCCGGAGGGCACAGGTTAGACCAAAGATACGCTCCTGGTGGGCGTCGAACTGGTAGTTTGAAATCTACCTCAAGATACGCTCTTGGGGGCGTCGAACTGGTAGTGTTTTTTCTACCTCAAGATACGCTCTTGGGGGCGTCGAATCTGGTAGGTTGCAAATCTACCTCAAGATACGCTCCTGGGGGCGTCGAAATTCGTAGTTTTTGGAAACCACTCTCAAGATACGCTCTTGGTGCGTCGAAGGTCGTAGTGTATAAACTACTCTCAAGATACGCTCTTGGGGGCGTCGAAGGTCGTAGTATGAACACTACTCTCAAGATACGCTCTTGGGGGCGTCGAAATTCGTAGTTTTTGGAAACCACTCTCAAGATACGCTCTTGGTGCGTCGAAGGTCGTAGTGTATAAACTACTCTCAAGATACGCTCTTGGGGGCGTCGAAGGTCGTAGTATGAACACTACTCTCAAGATACGCTCTTGGGGGCGTCGAAGGTCGTAGTATGAACACTACTCTCAAGATACGCTCTTGGGGGCGTCGAAGATCGTAGTATAAAAACTACTCTCAAGATACGCTCTTGGGGGCGTCGAATCTGTTCGCGGGATAGGCTCCCGGAGGGCTCATAATATTACCTTATCTTTGTCCTTTCTCATGTATGGTGCATTTTTTGTATGCTTTTCGAGTCTTTACTTGACTTCTCCTTCTACGATATTGCCTGTTACCACGCTTTTTCTTCAATGTGGGAGATCACCTTTCGAGGGCGATGTTTGTGTGTTGCCAACTTAGGACGAGTTCGTATAGGGAGTTGAGGATGTTTTCCTCTTATGTGACCTCTTCTAGGAAAAGTGGTATTGCATGTTCTTGTGATCTTCTGCCTCTAATCTCTTCTTTTACACTTAGGTGGACTACCAAGCACTTATTCGTTCGGTGCCCCCCAAGTTGCTTGGTGGTCACACCGCCTTTCATATTTGGCCTTTGAAGGCCCCTCGTTCACTTTCTTGGTTGGGTACCCCTTATGCTCGGGGCTCCCTTGTCTGCTTCTTTGAATGCGATGAGTGTCCCTTGTAGGATTTACTCTTTCTCATGCTTGCTTGTTTCAGTCATAGGCATGGTTTGGATGATGCCTTTGTCGGATGTGTCTTTGGAGGCTGTGTGGAAGAGCTTTTGCTTTGGGTGGGTGGGGGTGGATTTCATTCTCTTGATAACTAGGATGTGGCAATGTTTGTATCCTAGGGATGCTTGTAAATTCTTTCCCCCTTTCCTTATGTAGGTTGAAGAGCTTTCTCATAGAATGGTGTCTTGAGTTGTTAATCTCGTAGGCGTGTTTTAGACTATTCAATCTGATCCATGCTCTTTGCTCGTGCATGGGGGTGTGGGGGTCTGACCGGGCTGTATCTTCTTGGAGTGTTGTGGCACTTAGAGTGCCTTGCCTTTTCCTTCACATTGGAGTATTCTTCAATGCCTTTGGGGAGTGTTCCATTGGTCATGCTCCTCCCACCTTGAATCTTGGTTATAGACTTCTTTTGAATTAGGACTTGAACCTAAAAAGGACGTTTTCCTTTAGGTTCGCCGGTGATGTTCCCTGAATTTCCATGGGTTTGCCCTCGTATTGGCTATTCCTTGTTAGATAACTTCATTAGAGGCTGCATTTGTATTGCGTACGTATACGTGTTTGAGGTGTGTTGAGCTGACAAGTCCCTCCTTTTTTGTTTTGTCATAACCTTCATTCATCATGTATTCGGCGTATGGCCTTAGAGGCGGGATATTTTTCTAGTGCCCCTTTTATCGGGGTTCTCCTCTTGATGGGATGCCAGGTCAAATGTCTTATCATTTGCAGACAAGGTGGTTGATCGGGAAGTGTGTCTAGTGCGAGGGTCGATCTTGAAACCTTACTCCCCAAGCTTTAGAGCTCTTCTTTGGTTGATCTTGTAGAACTATTTTCCTGCCCTAAGGCTTTAGAGATGTATCTCCTTTTCATACTCTAGTTGTTGCACTATCTCTTTTGCTAATCTTGCATCTCTAGAGTTTCTCTCTTGGTGCATGGCTTCAATGACAGGATTTTCTACCGATGTTTATTCTATTAGGACTTGTATCCTTGGTTGCCTTCCTTTCTTGTGAGATGTCGAAGGAGTGTTTGTGAACACTCCAATGTGTCGTACTTGGTAAAGGTATGCGCCTTAATCTTTATGGCGCTGTCTTGAATCTTCGTGTACCTGTCTCTGATGAACATGTTATTCATTGCATATATGATACGGAGGCCAAGTATCTCCGGGTTAGGATCATATTTTGAGAACAGAGACATAGTCATCTATTAGATGACTCTTTATCTACGGAGTTTATTTTTGCAAGGATAAATGCAAGGATACTTGTAAGGATACTTGTAAGGATATGTGTTCCATCCTTTTCCTGGTTCATTTGCAGTGCCGTGTCCCTAATGGGTGTGTTGATGTTCTGACCACCTTTACTAGTAGGGGGTCCCTTGGTATCAGGTATGCCTGACTCTTCTCTGGTATCATCAATGGTTGGTCATGGGAGATGTCTGACGGACTCCTTTCATGTACTATGGTTCTCTTCATGTCAAAGTTGGTGACTCCCTCTCTTATGACTAACATATCATTGTGTGGAAATACTATGTTTTCTATATCCCTTTTTAAAAGCTTGATGATGGTGTCACCGTTCTTCCTTTGCTAGGCTTGGTGTCCTTGAGGGTTTTTGATGGAAGTGTATTCCATTATCTTGGATGGGCTTTCTAAGTGTGGTTGTGTCTCCTGGCTATTTGTGAAATCATAAAGATCCGCTGGAGGTGTTTGCCTTTGATGGTGGGCGTTACCCATGTGATATGGTTTCCTCCATTTTTGGAGGGATGTGTTCGCGGCTACCCTCTCTTATGCTAATGGGCGCTTGTGGGGAGGGCATGTTGTAACTGGTGCCCCCCTTGCATACCAATGCCCGATGGGATCCTTTGACGGACTTGGCCCTAGGATGCTTAGTGGAAGGTTATGGTGGGGGTAATCTTTTGTGACCTTCATGGTAGTTCCTCTATAGGATGTTGGGGTGCTCAACTTATTTTTGTAAGTGAGCCTTCCATCTTGTGATCCTTCCCAGAAACTTGACCTTATAGGTGTTCTTTGGGATTGAGGAATCTGTTGCTTGTGCATCTCTTGATTGGTGATGGCCTTTTACGTATTCTTCTAGTGGTCCACCTGTGTATATATATACCACGGAGCCCGAAGGCGTCCGGTATGGTCTTTCTTGGAAAACATGTTGATATCAAGTATCAAAATATACTCCTTTTAGGGAGTTGACTTGTTATGCAGTTAAATTAAATAAGAGGATATGGGAAGGATATGAGTGTGGGGTGTTGATATCCCCTGCTTCCTTGGTAATGTAACTGTTTTCCTCCATTAGTCTGTGTGTATTCCTTCCACTTGAAGAATATGAGGTCGCATTCTTGCAAGGCGGACTAGGTGGAGGTGTATCCTTCAAGTATGCTATGTGCGATCTCACTCTACTATGTCTCTCCATGAGACTTCCCATTGTAGTAGCTATGTGCTGACGTGGTGTGGTACTCTATTAGTTCCCTGTTCAAATCCTTGTCTTTTCAACTCCTCCCCTGTCCTAGGACGACGTGTGCCAAGGGTTGTCATGCATAAGGGGTTTGGACCTGTCGTGCTGTATCATGGGTAGGTGGTTTCCTTGTTGTGTTGTTGGGACTATGTCCCTCCGTTTGAGCTTTCCTTGGTATGTCCCTTAGTCATGTCCGTGGTGATACGGACTGTATGTGTACATTGCCATGGTGGATGTTGGAACTCCTATGTCCTTGTTGGGGTACTTGGTTGAATTCCTTCCTCCTTGGAGGTCTTGCCTGTCTGTCTGCCCCCAGAGGGGTGTATGCTCTGGCATCCTGCTGTGTCTGTTGCTGCCTTGGAGGCACAGACTGCTGCCTTCCCCTTGGGGGTGGCCTTTGGTTGTCTCTCCTTTGTTCTCCTCGCTGCCCTGTTCGAGGGTGCGAGTGGCGTTTTTTCCGTTGGGATTTTCTCCTCTTCATGAGCTTCTTCTCCTCATGCTGGTGTTGCCTTCTCTGTCTGTTCCTCAGGGTCTCTCAATAGGCTAGCAGCTCATCCAATGCTTTCATCAACCTCGGAGTCACTGTTTGTGCTCCTTGCGAGTATGCGGGCCTTATGTTGGTTGTGCGGGCACGATTGTCGTTCCTTTAAGTCATTATTCCATATGGATACCCTTGAGGTTGTGCCTCATAGTAGTACCCCTGTGGAGGTGCCGTGTATTGGGATGGCACTCCTTGTTGCCCCCCTGTCCCTGTGGCTTCCTAGTCAATGGAGTTGGAGCTGTGGAAGCCTCCTCCCTGCTTGTTAGGCTGGGGTGCCTGTGGGGCTATCTGAGGCTCTGGTGTGCAGGCTGTTTCTCTGGGTTAGGCTGCCTTGCTGGAGGTATAGGATGTCTCCCTCGCCTATTGCCCCCAGGTGGGCGGTGATGCCTATATACTAAGTTGTTCGTCATCGCTCTGTTATTGCCAGGCTTTCTGTTCGAAGCCCACGGACGGCGCCAAGTGTTAGGTTATAAAGTCTAGGTCAACGGGTCGTCAATCTAGAATTTATCTCCCACTAATGAAATGTCGGGTTCACTGTTCCTAGGACTAGTCATTCTGATACATGCCCTTCTGCTCCCTTGGGGTAGTCGTTCTGATATATGTCCTTCTCTTCTCTCCTTCTGACCTCCTTTCCTTCTCTCCTTCTGACCTCCTTTCCTTCTCTCCTTCTGACCTCCTTTCCTTCTCTCCTTCTGACCTCCTTTCCTTCTCTCCTTCTGACCTCCTTTCCTTCTCTCCTTCTGACCTCCTGAGGCTTGTACTTCTTGCCCCTGGGGCTTGTCCTACTGCTCTATGCTCTTCTGCTTCCTTGGCTCTCTTCTCCTTGCTACCCTGCAAGAGGGGCAATACCAGGCACAGAGGGGGGGTGGTGCCTGATGAACCCTCTCCGATGCCTAAGTCAGTACGGTTTTAGAGAGATAAAGCTAGAGAGATGTCAGAGCAAAATTGTGCAACTTGCCAAGATGATCAAATGAGATGTGAAGGTGGGGTATTTATAGGCAACGGTGTCATTAAGGTGGCTTAATGACATCGTTAGCCTTTAAACACAATTAATTAACCTTTAAGCACATAATTAAGACCTTAGGATTCGGAGGAGGTAGGCGGGGTGGACCGAGCATGGGAGTCTGAAGATGGTGTCGGGGCCCTTGGGGGGGAGAAATCCGACCCCCAAGGGTAGGGGTTGGGTGAGGACACCCAACCCCTCCTAGGGAGGGTGGGGTTGGCCAACCCCATCCCTCCTAGGAGGGATCGGGTTGGCCGACCCGATCTCTCCTAGGAGAGATCGGGTTGGCTGACCCGATCTCTCCTAGGAGAGATCGGGTTGGCCAACCCGATCTCTCCTAGGGAGAGATCGGGTTGGCCAACCCGATCTCCCCTAGGGGAGGTCGGGTGTGGCCACCCAACCTCACCTAGGTGAGTTTGCCTCTGTCGGACGGGCGCTTCGGCCCCGTCCGAGCCGTCGATGTTCTCGCGAAGTGTCCGGGTTGAAGTTTCGATTTGCAATCATAAATGGGACGATAAAAATGTAACGGTTCGGAAGTCAACGGGTTCAAATTGGGCGTATATCCATCATGGCCGAAACCGAAGATTTTTCTTTACTTCCCATCACAGAAAACTTGTTGCTTGTGATTCCGATATGAGAAATGGTTTCAACCATTCCACGAACTTATGCGACGAGTTAGAATGCAAATAAAACTTATTTCATAAAAAATTGAGGTCCGATGAGAAGTACATTAAACCATTCCACTATCATATACAACTTCTAAGAATGCAAATAAAAACGATTTCAAAAAAAAACAGAGGTCCGAGTGGGTTATATTGAAAAAATGAGAAAATTGGCCGAAATCGAAGAATTTTCCTTACTAACCATCACAGAAAACTTGGTGCTTTGATTCCGAAATGAGAAGTACATTAAACCATTCCACGGTCATATACGACTTTAGAATGCAAATAAAACGATTTCACAAAAAATAGAGGTCCGAGTGAGGTTATATTGAAAAAAATGAGAAAATTGGCCGAAATCGAAGAATTTTCCTTACTAACCATCACAAAAAACTTGATGCTTATGAGTCCGAAAGAGAAGTGGTTTCAACCATTCCACTGTCTATATGACTTATAAGTTAGAATGCAAATAAAACGATTTCACAAAAACAGAGGTCCGAGTGAGGTTATATTGAAAAAATGAGAAAATTGGCCGAAATTGAAGAATTTTGTTACTAACCATCACAGAAAACTTGGTGCTTATGATTCCGAAATGAGAAATACATTCAACCATTCCACTGTCATATACGACTTATAAGAATGCAAATAAAAATGATTTCACAAAAAAATAGAGGTCCGAGTGAGGTTATATTGAAAAAATGAAAATTGGCCGAAACGAAGATTTTTCCTTACTAACCATCACAGAAAACTTGGTGCTTATGATTCCGAAATGAGAAGTTTAAACCATTCCACGGTCTTATACGACGATAAGAATGCAAATAAAACTGATTTCACAAAAAAATAGAGGTCCGAGTGAGGTTATATTGAAAAAATGAGAAAATTGGCCGAAATCGAAGATTTTTCCTTACTTACCATCACAGAAAACTTGGTGCTTATGATTCCGAAATGAGAAATGGTTTCAACCATTCCACGGTCTTATACGACGAGTTAGAATGCAAATAAAACTGATTTCATAAAAAATAGAGGTCCGAGTGAGGTATATTGAAAAAATGAGAAAATTGGCCGAAATCGAAGATTTTTCCTTACTTACCATCACAGAAAACTTGGTGCTTATGATTCCGAAATGAGAAATGGTTTCAACCATTCCACGGTCTTATACGACGATTTAGAATGCAAATAAAACTGATTTCATCAAGAATAGAGGTCCGAGTGAGGTTATATTGAAAAAATGAGAAAATTGGCCGAAACCGAAGATTTTTCCTTACTTACCATCACAGAAAACTTGGTGCTTATGATTCCGAAATGAGAAATGGTTTCAACCATTCCACGGTCTTATACGACGAGTTAGAATGCAAATAAAACTGATTTCATAAAAAATAGAGGTCCCAGTGAGGTTATATTGAAAAAATGAGAAAATTGGCCGAAATCGAAGATTTTTCCTTACTTACCATCACAGAAAACTTGGTGCTTATGATTCCGAAATGAGAAATGGTTTCAACCATTCCACGGTCTTATACGACGAGTTAGAATGCAAATAAAACTGATTTCATAAAAAATAGAGGTCCGAGTGAGGTTATATTGAAAAAATGAGAAAATTGGCCGAAATCGAAGATTTTTCCTTACTTACCATCACAGAAAACTTGGTGCTTATGATTCAGAAATGAGAAATGGTTTCAACCATTCCACGGTCTTATACGACGATTTAGAATGCAAATAAAACTGATTTCATAAAAAATAGAGGTCCGAGTGAGGTTATATTGAAAAAATGAGAAAATTGGCCGAAATCGAAGATTTTTCCTTACTTACCATCACAGAAAACTTGGTGCTTATGATTCCGAAATGAGAAATGGTTTCACCCATTCCACGGTCTTATACGACGAGTTAGAATGCAAATAAAACTGATTTCATCAAAAATAGAGGTCCGAGTGAGGTTATATTGAAAAAATGAGAAAATTGGCCGAAATCGAAGATTTTTCCTTACTTACCATCACAGAAAACTTGGTGCTTATGATTCCGAAATGAGAAATGGTTTCAACCATTCCACGGTCTTATACGACGAGTTAGAATGCAAATAAAACTGATTTCATAAAAAATAGAGGTCCGAGTGAGGTTATATTGAAAAAATGAGAAAATTGGCCGAAATCGAAGATTTTTCCTTACTTACCATCACAGAAAACTTGGTGCTTATGATTCAGAATGAGAAATGGTTTCAACCATTCCACGGTCTTATACGACGAGTTAGAATGCAAATAAAACTGATTTCATAAAAAATAGAGGTCCAGTGAGGTTATATTGAAAAAAATGAGAAAATTGGCCGAAATCGAAGATTTTTCCTTACTTACCATCACAGAAAACTTGGTGCTTATGATTCAGAAATGAGAAATGGTTTCAACCATTCCACGGTCTTATACGACGAGTTAGAATGCAAATAAAACTGATTTCATAAAAAATAGAGGTCCGAGTGAGGTTATATTGAAAAAATGAGAAAATTGGCCGAAACCGAAGATTTTTCCTTACTTACCATCACAGAAAACTTGTGCTTATGATTCAGAAATGAGAAATGGTTTCAACCATTCCAAGGACTTATACGACGAGTTAGAATGCAAATAAAACTGATTTCATAAAAAATAGAGGTCCGAGTGAGGTTATATTGAAAAAATGAGAAAATTGGCCGAAACCGAAGATTTTTCCTTACTTACCATCACAGAAAACTTGGTGCTTATGATTCCATATGAGAAATGGTTTCAACCATTCCATGGTCTTATACGACGAGTTAGAATGCAAATAAAACTGATTTCATCAAGAATAGAGGTCCGAGTGAGGTTATATTGAAAAAATGAGAAAATTGGCCGAAACCGAAGATTTTTCCTTACTTACCATCACAGAAAACTTGGTGCTTATGATTCCGAAATGAGAAATGGTTTCAACCATTCCAAGGTCTTATACGACGAGTTAGAATGCAAATAAACTGATTTCATAAAAAATAGAGGTCCGAGTGAGGTTATATTGAAAAAATGAGAAAATTGGCTAAAATCGAAGATTTTTCCTTACTTACCATCACAGAAAACTTGGTGCTTATGATTCCGAAATGAGAAATGGTTTCAACCATTCCACGGTCTTATACGACGAGTTAGAATGCAAATAAAACTGATTTCATAAAAAATAGAGGTCCGAGTGAGGTTATATTGAAAAAATGAGAAAATTGGCCGAAATCGAAGATTTTTCCTTACTTACCATCACAGAAAACTTGGTGCTTATGATTCCGAAATGAGAAATGGTTTCAACCATTCCACGGTCTTATACGACGAGTTAGAATGCAAATAAAACTGATTTCATAAAAAATAGAGGTCCGAGTGAGGTTATATTGAAAAAATGAGAAAATTGGCCGAAATCGAAGATTTTTCCTTACTTACCATCACAGAAAACTTGGTGCTTATGATTCCGATATGATAAATGGTTTCAACCATTCCACGGTCTTATACGACGAGTTAGAATGCAAATAAAACTGATTTCATCAAGAATAGAGGTCCGAGTGAGGTTATATTGAAAAAATGAGAAAATTGGCCGAAACCGAAGATTTTTCCTTACTTACCATCACAGAAAACTTGGTGCTTATGATTCCGAAATGAGAAATGGTTTCAACCATTCCACGGTCTTATACGACGAGTTAGAATGCAAATAAAACTGATTTCATAAAAAATAGAGGTCCGAGTGAGGTTATATTGAAAAAATGAGAAAATTGGCCGAAATCGAAGATTTTTCCTTACTTACCATCACAGAAAACTTGGTGCTTATGATTCCGATATGAGAAATGGTTTCAACCATTTCCACGGTCTTATACGACGAGTTAGAATGCAAATAAAACTGATTTCATAAAAAATAGAGGTCCGAGTGAGGTTATATTGAAAAAATGAGAAAATTGGCCGAAACCGAAGATTTTTCCTTACTTACCATCACAGAAAACTTGGTGCTTATGATTCCGATATGAGAAATGGTTTCAACCATTCCAGGTCTTATACGACGAGTTAGAATGCAAATAAAACTGATTTCATAAAAAATAGAGGTCCGAGTGAGGTTATATTGAAAAAATGAGAAAATTGGCCGAAATCGAAGATTTTTCCTTACTTACCATCACAGAAAACTTGGTGCTTATGATTCCGAATGAGAAATGGTTTCAACCATTCCACGGTCTTATACGACGAGTTAGAATGCAAATAAAACTGATTTCATAAAAAATAGAGGTCCGAGTGAGGTTATATTGAAAAAATGAGAAAATTGGCCGAAATCGAAGATTTTTCCTTACTTACCATCACAGAAAACTTGGTGCTTATGATTCAGATATGAGAAATGGTTTCAACCATTCACGGTCTTATACGACGAGTTAGAATGCAAATAAAACTGATTTCATAAAAAATAGAGGTCCGAGTGAGGTTATATTGAAAAAAATGAGAAAATTGGCCGAAACCGAAGATTTTTCCTTACTTACCATCACAGAAAACTTGGTGCTTATGATTCCAATATGAGAAATGGTTTCAACCATTCCACGGTCTTATACGACGAGTTAGAATGCAAATAAAACTGATTTCATAAAGAATAGAGGTCCGAGTGAGGTTATATTGAAAAAATGAGAAAATTGGCCGAAACGAAGATTTTTCCTTACTTACCATCACAGAAAACTTGGTGCTTATGATTCCGAAATGAGAAATGGTTTCAACCATTCCACGGTCTTATACGACGAGTTAGAATGCAAATAAAACTGATTTCATAAAAAATAGAGGTCCGAGTGAGGTTATATTGAAAAAATGAGAAAATTGGCCGAAATCGAAGATTTTTCTTACTTACCATCACAGAAAACTTGGTGCTTATGATTCCGATATGAGAAATGGTTTCAACCATTCCACGGTCTTATACGACGAGTTAGAATGCAAATAAAACTGATTTCATAAAAAATAGAGGTCCGAGTGAGGTTATATTGAAAAAATGAGAAAATTGGCCGAAATCGAAGATTTTTCCTTACTTACCATCACAGAAAACTTGGTGCTTATGATTCCGAAATGAGAAATGGTTTCAACCATTCCACGGTCTTATACGACGAGTTAGAATGCAAATAAAACTGATTTCATCAAGAATAGAGGTCCGAGTGAGGTTATATTGAAAAAATGAGAAAATTGGCCGAAACCGAAGATTTTTCCTTACTTACCATCACAGAAAACTTGGTGCTTATGATTCAGAATGAGAAATGGTTTCAACCATTCCACGGTCTTATACGACGAGTTAGAATGCAAATAAAACTGATTTCATAAAAAATAGAGGTCCGAGTGAGGTTATATTGAAAAAATTAGAAAATTGGTCGAAATCGAAGATTTTTCCTTACTTACCATCACAGAAACTTGGTGCTTATGATTCCGATATGAGAAATGGTTTCAACCATTCCACGGTCTTATACGACGAGTTAGAATGCAAATAAAACTGATTTCATCAAGAATAGAGGTCCGAGTGAGGTTATATTGAAAAAATGAGAAAATTGGCCGAAACCGAAGATTTTCCTTACTTACACCATCACAGAAAACTTGGTGCTTATGATTCCGATATGAGAAATGGTTTCAACCATTCCACGGTCTTATACGACGAGTTAGAATGCAAATAAAACTGATTTCATAAAAAATAGAGGTCCGAGTGAGGTTATATTGAAAAAATGAGAAAATTGGCCGAAACCGAAGATTTTTCCTTACTTCCCATCACAGAAAACTTGGTGCTTATGATTCCGATATGAGAAATGGTTTCAACCATTCCACGAACTTATGCGACGAGTTAGAATGCAAATAAAACTTATTTCATAAAAAATTGAGGTCCGAGTGAGAAGTACATTAAACCATTCCACTATCATATACAACTTCTAAGAATGCAAATAAAAACGATTTCACAAAAAAAACAGAGGTCCGAGTGGGTTATATTGAAAAAATGAGAAAATTAGCCGAAATTGAAGAATTTTGATTACTAACCATCACAGAAAACTTGGTGCTTTGAGTCCGAAATGAGAAGTACATTAAACCATTCCACGGTCATATACGACTTTAGAATGCAAATAAAAACTGATTTCACAAAAAATAGAGGTCCGAGTGAGGTTATATTGAAAAAATGAGAAAATTGGCCGAAATCGAAGAATTTTCCTTACTTACCATCACAGAAAACTTGGTGCTTATGATTCCGAAATGAGAAATGGTTTCAACCATTCCACGGTCTTATACGACGAGTTAGAATGCAAATAAAACTGATTTCATAAAAAATAGAGGTCCCAGTGAGGTTATATTGAAAAAAATGAGAAAATTGGCCGAAATCGAAGATTTTTCCTTACTTACCATCACAGAAAACTTGGTGCTTATGATTCCGATATGAGAAATGGTTTCAACCATTCCACGGTCTTATACGACGAGTTAGAATGCAAATAAAACTGATTTCATAAAAAATAGAGGTCCGAGTGAGGTTATATTGAAAAAATGAGAAAATTGGCCGAAACCGAAGATTTTTCCTTACTTACCATCACAGAAAACTTGTTGCTTATGATTCCGATATGAGAAATGGTTTCAACCATTCCACGGTCTTATACGACGAGTTAGAATGCAAATAAAACTGATTTCATAAAAAATAGAGGTCCGAGTGAGGTTATATTGAAAAAATGAGAAAATTGGCCGAAACCGAAGATTTTTCCTTACTTACCATCACAGAAAACTTGGTGCTTATGATTCCGATATGAGAAATGGTTTCAACCATTCCACGGTCTTATACGACGAGTTAGAATGCAAATAAAACTGATTTCATCAAAAATAGAGGTCCGAGTGAGGTTATATTGAAAAAATGAGAAAATTGGCCGAAACCGAAGATTTTTCCTTACTTACCATCACAGAAAACTTGGTGCTTATGATTCCGATATGAGAAATGGTTTCAACCATTCCACGGTCTTATACGACGAGTTAGAATGCAAATAAAACTGATTTCATAAAAAATAGAGGTCCGAGTGAGTTATATTGAAAAAATGAGAAAATTGGCCGAAATCGAAGATTTTTCCTTACTTACCATCACAGAAAACTTGGTGCTTATGATTCCGATATGAGAAATGGTTTCAACCATTCCACGGTCTTATACGACGAGTTAGAATGCAAATAAAACTGATTTCATAAAAAATATAGGTCCGAGTGAGGTTATATTGAAAAAATGAGAAAATTGGCCGAAATCGAAGATTTTTCCTTACTTACCATCACAGAAAACTTGGTGCTTATGATTCCGATATGAGAAATGGTTTCAACCATTCCACGGTCTTATACGACGAGTTAGAATGCAAATAAAACTGATTTCATAAAAAATAGAGGTCCGAGTGAGGTTATATTGAAAAAATGAGAAAATTGGCCGAAATCGAAGATTTTTCCTTACTTACCATCACAGAAAACTTGGTGCTTATGATTCCGATATGAAAATGGTTTCAACCATTCCACGGTCTTATACGACGAGTTAGAATGCAAATAAAACTGATTTCATAAAAAATAGAGGTCCGAGTGAGGTTATATTGAAAAAATGAGAAAATTGGCCGAAACCGAAGATTTTTCCTTACTTACCATCACAGAAAACTTGGTGCTTATGATTCCGATATGAGAAATGGTTTCAACCATTCCACGGTCTTATACGACGAGTTAGAATGCAAATAAAACTGATTTCATAAAAAATAGAGGTCCGAGTGAGGTTATATTGAAAAAATGAGAAAATTGGCCGAAATCGAAGATTTTTCCTTACTTACCATCACAGAAAACTTGGTGCTTATGATTCCGATATGAGAAATGGTTTCAACCATTCCACGGTCTTATACGACGAGTTAGAATGCAAATAAAACTGATTTCATCAAAAATAGAGGTCCGAGTGAGGTTATATTGAAAAAATGAGAAAATTGGCCGAAACCGAAGATTTTTCCTTACTTACCATCACAGAAAACTTGGTGCTTATGATTCCGATATGAGAAATGGTTTCAACCATTCCACGGTCTTATACGACGAGTTAGAATGCAAATAAAACTGATTTCATAAAAAATAGAGGTCCGAGTGAGGTTATATTGAAAAAATGAAAAATTGGCCGAAATCGAAGATTTTTCCTTACTTACCATCACAGAAAACTTGGTGCTTATGATTCCGATATGAGAAATGGTTTCAACCATTCCACGGTCTTATACGACGAGTTAGAATGCAAATAAAACTGATTTCATAAAAAATAGAGGTCCGAGTGAGGTTATATTGAAAAAATGAGAAAATTGGCCGAAATCGAAGATTTTTCCTTACTTACCATCACAGAAAACTTGGTGCTTATGATTCCGAAATGAGAAATGGTTTCAACCATTCCACGGTCTTATACGACGAGTTAGAATGCAAATAAAACTGATTTCATAAAAAATAGAGGTCCGAGTGAGGTTATATTGAAAAAATGAGAAAATTGGCCGAAACCGAAGATTTTTCCTTACTTACCATCACAGAAAACTTGGTGCTTATGATTCCGATATGAGAAATGGTTTCAACCATTCCACGGTCTTATACGACGAGTTAGAATGCAAATAAAACTGATTTCATAAAAAATAGAGGTCCGAGTGAGGTTATATTGAAAAAATGAGAAAATTGGCCGAAACCGAAGATTTTTCCTTACTTACCATCACAGAAAACTTGGTGCTTATGATTCCGATATGAGAAATGGTTTCAACCATTCCACGGTCTTATACGACGAGTTAGAATGCAAATAAAACTGATTTCATAAAAAATAGAGGTCCGAGTGAGGTTATATTGAAAAAATGAGAAAATTGGCCGAAATCGAAGATTTTTCTTACTTACCATCACAGAAAACTTGGTGCTTATGATTCCGATATGAGAAATGGTTTCAACCATTCCACGGTCTTATACGACGAGTTAGAATGCAAATAAAACTGATTTCATAAAAAATAGAGGTCCGAGTGAGGTTATATTGAAAAAATGAGAAAATTGGCCGAAATCGAAGATTTTTCCTTACTTACCATCACAGAAAACTTGGTGCTTATGATTCCGAAATGAGAAATGGTTTCAACCATTCCACGGTCTTATACGACGAGTTAGAATGCAAATAAAACTGATTTCATCAAAAAATAGAGGTCCGAGTGAGGTTATATTGAAAAAATGAGAAAATTGGCCGAAACCGAAGATTTTTCCTTACTTACCATCACAGAAAACTTGGTGCTTATGATTCCGAAATGAGAAATGGTTTCAACCATTCCACGGTCTTATACGACGAGTTAGAATGCAAATAAAACTGATTTCATAAAAAATAGAGGTCCGAGTGAGGTTATATTGAAAAAATGAGAAAATTGGCCGAAATCGAAGATTTTTCCTTACTTACCATCACAGAAACTTGGTGCTTATGATTCCGATATGAGAAATGGTTTCAACCATTCCACGGTCTTATACGACGAGTTAGAATGCAAATAAAACTGATTTCATCAAAAATAGAGGTCCGAGTGAGGTTATATTGAAAAAATGAGAAAATTGGCCGAAACCGAAGATTTTCCTTACTTACCATCACAGAAAACTTGGTGCTTATGATTCCGATATGAGAAATGGTTTCAACCATTCCACGGTCTTATACGACGAGTTAGAATGCAAATAAAACTGATTTCATAAAAAATAGAGGTCCGAGTGAGGTTATATTGAAAAAATGAGAAAATTGGCCGAAACCGAAGATTTTTCTTTACTTACCATCACAGAAAACTTGGTGCTTATGATTCCGATATGAGAAATGGTTTCAACCATTCCACGGTCTTATACGACGAGTTAGAATGCAAATAAAACTGATTTCATAAAAAATTGAGGTCCGAGTGAGAAGTACATTAAACCATTCCACTATCATATACAACTTCTAAGAATGCAAATAAAACGATTTCACAAAAAAACAGAGGTCCGAGTGGGTTATATTGAAAAAATGAGAAAATTGGCCGAAATCGAAGATTTTCCTTACTAACCATCACAGAAAACTTGGTGCTTATGATTCCGAAATGAGAAATACATTAAACCATTCCACGGTCATATACGACTTATAAGAATGCAAATAAAAACTGATTTCATAAAAAATAGAGGTCCGAGTGAGGTTATATTGAAAAAAATGAGAAAATTGGCCGAAATCGAAGATTTTTCCTTACTAACCATCACAGAAAACTTGGTGGTTTGATTCCGAAAAGAGAAGTGTTTAAACCATTCACGGTCTATATACGATAAGTTATAGAATGCAAATAAAACTGATTTCATAAAAATAGAGGTCCGAGTGAGGTTATATTGAAAAAATGAGAAAATTGGCCGAAATCGAAGAATTTTGTTACTTACTATCACAGAAAACTTGGTGCTTATGAGTCCGATATGAGAAATGGTTTCAACCATTCCACGGTCTTATACGACTTTAGAATGCAAATAAAATGATTTCATAAAAAATAGAGGTCCGAGTGAGGTTATATTGAAAAAATGAAAAAATTGGCCGAAACGAAGATTTTTCCTTACTAACCATCACAGAAAACTTGGTGCTTATGATTCCGAATGAGAAATACATTAAACCATTCCACGGTCTTATACGACTTATAAGAATGCAAATAAAAATGATTTCATAAAAAATAGAGGTCCGAGTGAGGTTATATTGAAAAAATGAGAAAATTGGCCGAAATCGAAGATTTTTCCTTACTTACCATCACAGAAAACTTGGTGCTTATGATTCCGATATGAGAAATGGTTTCAACCATTCCACGGTCTTATACGACGAGTTAGAATGCAAATAAAACTGATTTCATAAAAAATAGAGGTCCGAGTGAGGTTATATTGAAAAAATGAGAAAATTGGCCGAAATCGAAGATTTTTCCTTACTTACCATCACAGAAAACTTGGTGCTTATGATTCCGATATGAGAAATGGTTTCAACCATTCCACGGTCTTATACGACGAGTTAGAATGCAAATAAAACTGATTTCATCAAAAATAGAGGTCCGAGTGAGGTTATATTGAAAAAATGAGAAAATTGGCCGAAATCGAAGATTTTTCCTTACTTACCATCACAGAAAACTTGGTGCTTATGATTCCGATATGAGAAATGGTTTCAACCATTCCACGGTCTTATACGACGAGTTAGAATGCAAATAAAACTGATTTCATAAAAAATAGAGGTCCGAGTGAGGTTATATTGAAAAAATGAGAAAATTGGCCGAAATCGAAGATTTTTCCTTACTTACCATCACAGAAAACTTGGTGCTTATGATTCCGAAATGAGAAATGGTTTCAACCATTCCACGGTCTTATACGACGAGTTAGAATGCAAATAAAACTGATTTCATAAAAAATAGAGGTCCGAGTGAGGTTATATTGAAAAAATGAGAAAATTGGCCGAAATCGAAGATTTTTCCTTACTTACCATCACAGAAAACTTGGTGCTTATGATTCCGATATGAGAAATGGTTTCAACCATTCCACGGTCTTATACGACGAGTTAGAATGCAAATAAAACTGATTTCATAAAAAATAGAGGTCCGAGTGAGGTTATATTGAAAAAATGAGAAAATTGGCCGAAATCGAAGATTTTTCCTTACTTACCATCACAGAAAACTTGGTGCTTATGATTCCGAAATGAGAAATGGTTTCAACCATTCCACGGTCTTATACGACGAGTTAGAATGCAAATAAAACTGATTTCATCAAAAATAGAGGTCCGAGTGAGGTTATATTGAAAAAATGAGAAAATTGGCCGAAATCGAAGATTTTTCCTTACTTACCATCACAGAAAACTTGGTGCTTATGATTCCGAAATGAGAAATGGTTTCAACCATTCCACGGTCTTATACGACGAGTTAGAATGCAAATAAAACTGATTTCATAAAAAATAGAGGTCCGAGTGAGGTTATATTGAAAAAATGAGAAAATTGGCCGAAATCGAAGATTTTTCCTTACTTACCATCACAGAAAACTTGGTGCTTATGATTCCGAATGAGAAATGGTTTCAACCATTCCACGGTCTTATACGACGAGTTAGAATGCAAATAAAACTGATTTCATAAAAAATAGAGGTCCGAGTGAGGTTATATTGAAAAAATGAGAAAATTGGCCGAAATCGAAGATTTTTCCTTACTTACCATCACAGAAAACTTGGTGCTTATGATTCCGATATGAGAAATGGTTTCAACCATTCCACGGTCTTATACGACGAGTTAGAATGCAAATAAAACTGATTTCATAAAAAATAGAGGTCCGAGTGAGGTTATATTGAAAAAATGAGAAAATTGGCCGAAATCGAAGATTTTTCCTTACTTACCATCACAGAAAACTTGGTGCTTATGATTCCGATATGAGAAATGGTTTCAACCATTCCACGGTCTTATACGACGAGTTAGAATGCAAATAAAACTGATTTCATCAAGAATAGAGGTCCGAGTGAGGTTATATTGAAAAAATGAGAAAATTGGCCGAAACCGAAGATTTTTCCTTACTTACCATCACAGAAAACTTGGTGCTTATGATTCCGATATGAGAAATGGTTTCAACCATTCCACGGTCTTATACGACGAGTTAGAATGCAAATAAAACTGATTTCATAAAAAATAGAGGTCCGAGTGAGGTTATATTGAAAAAATGAGAAAATTGGCCGAAACCGAAGATTTTTCCTTACTTACCATCACAGAAAACTTGGTGCTTATGATTCCGATATGAGAAATGGTTTCAACCATTCCACGGTCTTATACGACGAGTTAGAATGCAAATAAAACTGATTTCATCAAGAATAGAGGTCCGAGTGAGGTTATATTGAAAAAATGAGAAAATTGGCCGAAACCGAAGATTTTTCCTTACTTACCATCACAGAAAACTTGGTGCTTATGATTCCGATATGAGAAATGGTTTCAACCATTCCACGGTCTTATACGACGAGTTAGAATGCAAATAAAACTGATTTCATAAAAAATAGAGGTCCGAGTGAGGTTATATTGAAAAAATGAGAAAATTGGCGAAATCGAAGATTTTTCCTTACTTACCATCACAGAAAACTTGGTGCTTATGATTCCGAAATGAGAAATGGTTTCAACCATTCCACGGTCTTATACGACGAGTTAGAATGCAAATAAAACTGATTTCATAAAAAATAGAGGTCCGAGTGAGGTTATATTGAAAAAATGAGAAAATTGGCCGAAATCGAAGATTTTTCCTTACTTACCATCACAGAAAACTTGGTGCTTATGATTCCGAAATGAGAAATGGTTTCAACCATTCCACGGTCTTATACGACGAGTTAGAATGCAAATAAAACTGATTTCATAAAAAATAGAGGTCCGAGTGAGGTTATATTGAAAAAATGAGAAAATTGGCCGAAATCGAAGATTTTTCCTTACTTACCATCACAGAAAACTTGGTGCTTATGATTCCAATATGAGAAATGGTTTCAACCATTCCACGGTCTTATACGACGAGTTAGAATGCAAATAAAACTGATTTCATCAAAAATAGAGGTCCGAGTGAGGTTATATTGAAAAAATGAGAAAATTGGCCGAAACCGAAGATTTTTCCTTACTTACCATCACAGAAAACTTGGTGCTTATGATTCCGAAATGAGAAATGGTTTCAACCATTCCACGGTCTTATACGACGAGTTAGAATGCAAATAAAACTGATTTCATAAAAAATAGAGGTCCGAGTGAGGTTATATTGAAAAAATGAGAAAATTGGCCGAAATCGAAGATTTTTCCTTACTTACCATCACAGAAAACTTGGTGCTTATGATTCCGATATGAGAAATGGTTTCAACCATTTCACGGTCTTATACGACGAGTTAGAATGCAAATAAAACTGATTTCATCAAAAATAGAGGTCCGAGTGAGGTTATATTGAAAAAATGAGAAAATTGGCCGAAACCGAAGATTTTTCCTTACTTACCATCACAGAAAACTTGGTGCTTATGATTCCGATATGAGAAATGGTTTCAACCATTCCAAGGTCTTATACGACGAGTTAAAATGCAAATAAAACTGATTTCATAAAAAATAGAGGTCCGAGTGAGGTTATATTGAAAAAAAGAATAAATTGGCCGAAATCGAAGATTTTTCCTTACTTACCATCACAGAAAACTTGGTGCTTATGATTCCAATATGATAAATGGTTTCAACCATTCCACGGTCTTATACGACGAGTTAGAATGCAAATAAAACTGATTTCATCAAGAATAGAGGTCCGAGTGAGGTTATATTGAAAAAATGAGAAAATTGGCCGAAACCGAAGATTTTTCCTTACTTACCATCACAGAAAACTTGGTGCTTATGATTCCTAAATGAAAATGGTTTCAACCATTTCACGGTCTTATACGACGAGTTAGAATGCAAATAAAGCTGATTTCATAAAAAATAGAGGTCCGAGTGAGGTTATATTGAAAAAATGAGAAAATTGGCCGAAATCGAAGATTTTTCTTACTTACCATCACAGAAAACTTGGTGCTTATGATTCCGATATGAGAAATGGTTTCAACCATTCCACGGTCTTATACGACGAGTTAGAATGCAAATAAAACTGATTTCATAAAAAATAGAGGTCCGAGTGAGGTTATATTGAAAAAATGAGAAAATTGGCCGAAATCGAAGATTTTTCCTTACTTACCATCACAGAAAACTTGGTGCTTATGATTCCGAAATGAGAAATGGTTTCAACCATTCCACGGTCTTATACGACAAGTTAGAATGCAAATAAAACTGATTTCATCAAAATAGAGGTCCGAGTGAGGTTATATTGAAAAAATGAGAAAATTGGCCGAAACCGAAGATTTTTCCTTACTTACCATCACAGAAAACTTGGTGCTTATGATTCCGAAATGAGAAATGGTTTCAACCATTCCAAGGTCTTACACGACGAGTTAGAATGCAAATAAAACTGATTTCATAAAAAATAGAGGTCTGAGTGAGGTTATATTGAAAAAATTAGAAAATTGGTCGAAATCGAAGATTTTTCCTTACTTACCATCACAGAAACTTGGTGCTTATGATTCCGATATGAGAAATGGTTTCAAGCATTTAACGGTCTTATACGACGAGTTAGAATGCAAATAAAACTGATTTCATCAAGAATAGAGGTCCGAGTGAGGTTATATTGAAAAAATAAGAAAATTAGCCGAAACCGAAGATTATTCCTTACTTACACCATCACAGAAAACTTGGTGCTTATGATTCCGATATGAGAAATGGTTTCAACCATTCCACGGTCTTATACGACGAGTTAGAATGCAAATAAAACTGATTTCATAAAAAATAGAGGTCCGAGTGAGGTTATATTGAAAAAATGAGAAAATTGGCCGAAATCGAAGATTTTTCCTTACTTACCATCACAGAAAACTTGGTGCTTATGATTCCGATATGAGAAATGGTTTCAACCATTTCACGGTCTTATACGACGAGTAGAATGCAAATAAACTGATTTCATCAAGAATAGAGGTCCGAGTGAGGTTATATTGAAAAAATGAGAAAATTGGTCAAAACCGAAGATTTTTCCTTACTTACCATCACAGAAAACTAGATGCTTATGATTCCGAAATGAGAAATGGTTTCAACCATTCCACGGTCTTATACGACGAGTTAGAATGCAAATAAAACTGATTTCATAAAAAATAGAGGTCCGAGTGAGGTTATATTGAAAAAATGAGAAAATTGGCCGAAATCGAAGATTTTTCCTTACTTACCATCACAGAAAACTCAGTGCTTATGATTCAGAAATGAGAAATGGTTTCAACCATTCCAAGGTCTTATACGATGAGTTAGAATGCATATAAAACTGATTTCATAAAAAATAGAGGTCCGAGTGAGGTTATATTGAAATAATGAGAAAATTGGCCGAAACCGAAGATTTTTCCTTAATTACCATCACAGAAAACTTGGTGCTTATGATTCCGATATGAGAAATTGATTCAACCATTCCACATTCTTATACGACAAGTTAGAATGCAAATAAAACCTCATAAAAAAATAGAGGTCCGAGTGAGGTCATATTGAAAAAATGAGAAAATTGGCCGAAATCGAAGATTTTTCCTTACTTACCATCACAGAAAACTTGGTGCTTATGAGTACGAGATCAGAAATAATTTCAACCATTCCACAGGCTTATTCGACGAATAAGAGTGCAAATAAAACTGATTTCATCAAGAATAGAGGTCCGAGTGAGGTTATATTGAAAAATGAGAAAATTGGCCGAAGCCGATGATTTTTCCTTACTTACCATCACAGAAAACTTGGTACTTATGATTCCGATAAGAGAAATGGTTTCAACCATTCCACGGTCTTATATGACGAGTTAGAATGCATATAAAATTGATTTCATCAAAAATAGAGGTCCGAGTGAGGTTATATTGAAAAAATGAGAAAATTGGCCGAAACCGAAGATTTTTCTTTACTTCCCATCACAGAAAACTTGTTGCTTGTGATTCCGATATGAGAAATGGTTTCAACCATTCCACGAACTTATGCGACGAGTTAGAATGCAAATAAAACTTATTTCATAAAAAATTGAGGTCCGAGTGAGAAGTACATTAAACCATTCCACTATCATATACAACTTCTAAGAATGCAAATAAAAACGATTTCACAAAAAAACAGAGGTCCGAGTGGGGTTATATTGAAAAAATGAGAAAATTAGCCGAAATTGAAGAATTTTGATTACTAAGCATCACAGAAAACGTGATGCTTTGAGTGCGAAATGAGAAGTACATTAAACTATTCCACGGTCATATACGACTTATAAGAATGCAAATAAAAACGATTTCACAAAAAATAGAGGTCCGAGTGAGGTTATATTGAAAAAAATGAGAAAATTGGCCGAAATTGAAGAATTTTGCTTACTAACCATCACAAAAAACGTGATGGTTTGAGTCCGAAAAGAGAAGTACATTAAACTATTTCACTGTCATATATGACTTATAACTTATAAGAATGCAAATAATAACGACTTCACTAAAAACAGAGGTCCGAGTGAGGTTATATTGAAAAAAGGAGAAAATTGGCCGAAATTGTAGAATTTTGTTACTAACTATCACAGAAAACGTGATGCTTTGAGTCCGAAATGAGAAGTACATTAAAGTATTCCACTGTCATATATGACTTATAAGAATGCAAATAAAAATGATTTCACAAAAAACAGAGGTCCGAGTGAGGTTATATTGAAAAAATGAAAAAATTGGCCGAAACTGAAGAATTTTGCTTACTAACCATCACGGAAATCTTGATGCTTTGAGTCCGAAATGAGAAGTACATTAAACTATTCCACTGTCATATACGACTTATAAGAATGCAAATAAAAATGATTTCACAAAAAAACAGAGGTCCGAGTGAGGTTATACTGAAAAAATGAGAAAATTGTCGAAATTGAAGAATTTTGCTTACTAACCATCACAGATAACGTGATGCTTTGAGTCTGAAATGAGAAGTACATTAAAAAATTCCACGGTCATATACGGCGTGTAAAACTTAAAATTAAACTGATTTCATAAAAACAAAGGTCCGAGTGAGGTTATATTGAAAAAATATGAGATTATTGGCCGAAAGTGAAGAATTTTGCTTACTAACAATCACAAAAAACGTGATGTTTTGAGTCCGAAATGAGCAGTACATTAAACTATTCCACAGTCATATACAACTTATAATAATGCTAATAAAAATTATTTCACAAAAAACAGAGGTCTGGGTGAGGTTATATTGAAAAAAATGAGAAAATTGGCCGAAATTGAAGAATTATGCTTTCTAACCATCACAGAAAACGTGATGCTTTGAGTCTGAAATGAGAAGTACATTAAACAATTTCACGGTCATATACGACATATAAGAATGCAAATACAAATGATTTCACAAAAAAACAGAGGTCCGAGTGAGGTTATATTGAAAAAAATAAGAAAATTGGCTGAAATTCAATAATTTTGCATACTAACCATCACAGAAAACGTGATGCTTTGAGTCCGAAATGAGAAGTACATTAAACTATTCCACGGTCATATACGAATTATAAAAATGCAAATAAAAACGATTTCACAAAAGAAAACAGATGTCTGAGTGATGTTATATTAAAAAAATGAGAAAATTATACGAAATTGAAGAATTTTGCTTACAGAAAACGTGAGTCTTTGAGTCCGAAATGAGAAGTACATTCAATTATTCCACGGTCATATACGACTTATAAGAATGCAAATAAAAATGCTTTCACAATAAAACAGAGGTCTGAGTGATGTTATATTGAAAAAATGAGAAAATTGGCCGAAATTGAAGAAATTTGCTTACTAACCATAACAGAAAATGTGACGCTTTGAGTCCGAAATGAGAAGTACATTAAACTATTCCACGGTCATATACGACTTATAAGAATGCAAATAAAAAAGATTGTCACCTCCTTATTCGGTTAGACAACGCCGGTTCATAAGTAGTTGTGCATATTAATTCTGAGAGTAAATGACTTATCTTTAAATATTCGCTTCGATCCTCTACTTGAGAAGAATTTTTCTAATTTTACATTTAAAGAAGTCCAACAAATACATTATATCATTTTTTACAATTTATATTAAAAATCATTTTAGTCAAAGAACATCTTTTCAATGTATAAAAGACACTATATATTTTTGGCAAGAATTAATCTATCATATCCTCCTAATCTAGCAATACGTATGTATATACAGTATACACACACTCCCTGCTACGTGTTTTACCTTACTTTTCCACCTCTTTCCTTTGCTCCTCTCTCTTACCGACGCGAAAATCTCTCTGTTCTTCAGAGACTCGCCGACTACCAGCGTCGCTTCAATTTCTCTCGAGAATCCCGCGGACGGCGCCGACTCTACATTCCCCGTTTATATCTTCTTCAACTAAGCCTTCGTCAAATGCATTACCTGTAACTGCTGGCCCGATCCTCCTTTATGCTATTGATGGAGAATGGGAAGAAGATTGAGAACGGAGTGTGCTCCGTTGAATCCATTAACGGGAGCAGAGATGTCTGGAGTTCTAAGGATTCCGATTCTTCCTCCGCTGATCATCTAGTGATCATGGTCAATGGAATTCTCGGTAGGTCAGTCGCCCTTCACTTCTCTTTGGCTTTGGATCGATTTTTGTCAATTTCTTATAGTTTCATGGTTTCAGAATTGAATCTTTGAGACTTGGAAGCTAATTTTACGTATCTGGACGCATTATTGTTTCCTATGATAGTTTGTATCTGGGTTAATGCAATGAGCTTTATTTACTTTTTCCCCATTTTGAACGATTTCATGAGTTCCCTCGCTCTGTTCAAGATATTATTTTTTTTTCTGCTTTTTTTTGGCCAACTGCTTTTTCTTGATAACCATTCATCTAAAATTGTTCATTCTTTCACGGCTGTTCATCTCATATATGATATACTTGTGGTTGAGGCTTCAAATTTTCTTTCCAAATCCTGTACCTTTCTGACACGAAATGGTTGTTTGAGGAAAAATCCTAACTTGTTTTCTTTGAGCTGAAGATTATCAGCATCAATTCATCTTTGCTTGCACTTCTCGCCAATGTTTGCTTTCACGACACAGTTGGTTTCTGGCAGTTCTGCACGAGCATGACATACTATTATATGATTTTACTGCATGTCATAGTTTCTTTGAATTTTACTTCGTCACCTATTATGTTACCTTCTTCCTGAATCGGAATACTATTTCAGTGCCGCAGATTGGAAGTTCGGAGCTGACCAGTTCGTCAAGGCACTGCCTGATAAAGTGGTGGTTCATTGTAAGATGAGTTCGACCTCCACCTATTAACAATAGCTTATACCAAATGTTCAGCTTGTATCTGCTGGTCAAGTCCTTTATTTTAGCTATTACATGCTTTTGTTTCATTACATCACTAGTAAAGATCATTTTGCACAATCAAAAAAATTTCAGGTAGTGAACGGAATTCAGCATCGCTAACACTTGATGGAGTTGATGTTATGGGTGATCGATTGGCTGCAGAAGTAAGATTTCCGACAGTTTAAGTGGCTTCTTTATCAGTTAACATCTCCAAATAATTGACAACCATAAATATGTCTGATAACAGGTGCTGGAAGTAATAAAGAGGAATCCAAATGTTCGTAAAATCTCTTTTATTGCACATTCCGTTGGTGGGTTAGTAGCAAGATATGCTATTGGGAAGCTCTACAAGCCCACTAAGAAGGAAACTGCAGGCAGTTTGTCTGCTGAATTGGGGAAGGAATCCGATGGAACAATTGGTGGTTTGGAGGCCATGAACTTCATTACCGTTGCTACACCTCATCTTGGTTCACGTGGTCATAACAATGTATGTATTCTCTCACCTTTTATTGGAGTTGGATCTTCTATTCCGGATGATATTCTCAATTGTATAGGAAAAACAGTGTTCTCATCAGATTATACCAGCAAATCAATCTTCTAGTATTGCATTTGACTAGTTAGATCCATTCCTTGGGTTGATGGCCCGATTTCTTTTTGAACAATTGTGCTTGATGAAAATGTCATTCTTAATGATGCAAGTATTTTGATTTGGAGTCGGTGTTTCTTAGCATGTGTGGTTGCATCTAGAAGTCGTAAGTTTGTGTAGTTTAGCATTTATTAGACACTTAGGTTTTTTTAGTATGTTAACAGCTCAAACTTTCCTCCAAAAATACATGCATTCTTTTGTTAGTCATGTCATTAATGCCACTTCCTCTACTTGCTTATTGGGAACTAACCAAGTTGCAAGTACCCATTATCCCCAGGTTAGCCAAAACAAACCCGAGAACCAAGTACAACAAAGTTATATAAAATGCAGATAAAATTCCTTCGTGTATTAAGCTGAGGAGTGCTCTTTTAGATTTACTGCACCTGTTTCTCCTTATCCCTATTAAAATAAAATGAAAATCCAAATGAGGCTTTCCTCCTGAACATTGGAAATAAAAACCTTACTTACGTCTTAGATTTTGTGCCCCATCTAATCGTGTCACATACATCAACCTATGTTGTGGAGAAGGTGTTTGAGTATAGAGCTATGATGAAACTGTGCGTAAAAACAAACTACTCTCCTGACCAATATTTTGAGAAGTTGTTTTTGTAGTCACTTAACCAAATATGCTATCATTCCTTTCCATTTCTTTTGTTAGGCTGTCTTCTCAACCTTCAATAACAACTGTGTTGGTCGGACGACGCATATAACATATCTAATTCAATGTGCAAAATTTATTAGTGAGGACACAGGAGAATTACAGAAAATATATTTTTGTATCTCATTCCGTGGTGTGCTTAAAGCTCAAATATGCTGCATAGAGTGTTGCTTAACCTAATATGCTTGATTTACCCTTCAAAATTCTTCACTCTCAGGTGCCTTTTCTTTTTGGTATGACTGCACTTGAAAGTTTAGCCAATTGTATAATTCACTGGATCTTTAGAAGAACAGGCCGGCATCTTTTTCTCAATGATGATGATGAAGGAAAGCCTCCCCTTCTCAGGCGAATGTTAGAAGACAGTGGGGAGTGCTATTTTCTGTAGGTGTCTTCAATCTGAGATCATATTCTGCTACTTTTAACTGAAATTTTATCCTGAATGAATTTGAGGCATGGAGTATATATTTTGCAGGTCTGCTTTGCGTGCATTCAAGCGCCGTGTGATATATTCGAACATGCAGTACGACCGTATCTTTATTCCACTGTTAGTTGTGTGATAATGATCACTAAAAGGGAACAATAAACAAATGGTACATACAGTAAAAGGTCTTGATAAAGAGTAATTGTAATTGCATAGTAGTCAGACTTGCTGTTTTCTTAATCCATTTGTTTGATGAATTCGCAAGCTAGTGAATAAAGTTACCTTGACTTCATATATCCTAAGATATTGTTGGTTGGAGGACATCATCAATCAGGCGTATTTGTGATCTACCAAAGGTACTATCTCTTGTAGTTTGTCCCTGATGAATTTCTTTTCTGTTCAACTCATTTACTGTGTTTCATTTCTTTTTTAAAGTGTGAGGGCCCTATTGATGAGAAGTACCCTCATATTGTCCGTGAAGAGCATTGCCCAGCGATAGAAGGTGATCAATCCGAACCAACATCAGTTGGAGGAGATAGCTCTGTGAAGTTAGAAGGTGCACCCTCATCTTTTTGCAGTTTTTGTAAGCTTAGGAGCCTTGCTAGACAAACAAAAGAAAATAACAAAAAGTATAGATGCTAAGTAAGAAATCGATGAGTGGAGTCTAGTGTGAGTAGTTTTCTAAATTTGGCTTTTTTAAAAGAAATTACAAGCTACTCGAACTTTAGTCATATTATTTAGTGGAGATGCTAAGTAAGAAATTGATGAGTGGAGTCTAGGGTGAGTAGTTTTCTAAATTTGGCTTTTTTAAAAGAAATTACGAGCCACTCGAACTTTAGTCATATTTTTTAGTGGAGATGCTAAGTAAGAAATTGATGAGTGGAGTCTAGGGTGAGTAGTTTTCTAATTTGGGTTTTTTTTTTTAAAGAAATTACAAGCTACTCGAACTTTAATCATATTTTAGTCTAATTTTATTTTTGAGCTACTCCATCATAATAAATTAATACACTAAATGATGAATTCAATTTTGTTCCAAGTCTATCCTTACCTTAGATCCACCTATATTTTCATTTCATCCAACAAATAATTTAACCTCACCTGGTTCTAGTCCTAAGGTTGGGTCTCATCCGCCTAAATGAAGGATGAACCTAAGGTAGAGCGGTTTGATTAAGCCTTCTCGTCGTCATCAATCTCTACCAACATAATTTTGTCTTATTGTTAGTCACTTAACTCGAGTGACTTGGGTTATTTCAAATTTTTTTGTAAGCTGTTAAATGATATACACATGTTGTGATGGAATATGTCCTATTTTTCCTCCAAAAATCCTACTTTTGGAACTTAAAATGAAGTTGCATAGTTTAAGGAGACACAAATTGTTTTGATGCGATCTTAATATAGTAAAAATCTACTTCTTTTCAAATTCAACTCCTATGTTCTGAGATGGTTGGTTACTTGTTATTGGTTGTGCAGAAGAATTAGTTACTGGCTTATCTCGCGTATCATGGGAAAAGGTAGATGTTAACTTTCAGAGCAGTTGGCAAAAGTTTGCAGCTCATAGTGTAATTCAGGTTCATCTCTCTGACTCCATTAATGTATATTTATGAGTACCATATGAAAGCAGTTATTTGTTACTGGGTAGTTTTTTGGGTTTAAGAACCTATAAACTGTCTAAGTTTTGCTCTTTGTAAGATTTTGGTGTCTGAAGTTTAAATTGTTGATATTGACTGTCTGAAGTTACAACTATGTTGATATTTGATTTTCCGTCCATTTTTTCTGTCAAATTTGACAGAATGGTGTGAAAAGTCGAAATTGCCCCTGATACTATAATGTTTACTATGGTCACCACCCTACTCCGGCCGGCCACCGCCACAACTCCGGCGGCCGGCCACCACCCAACTAGGGGCAATTTTAGGATTTATTTTTTTATCGGCCACCACCCAACTTCAGATACCAAAATCTCACATAGTGCAAACTTCAGACAGTTTATAGGTTTTTAACCCTAGTTTTTTTGTTTTCAACTGAAAGTAGCTTGTGGGAAAGTATATTGGAGTTGAATGGTTTGATCTTCAGGTGAAAGATGAAGTGGCGCATATAGATGGTGCTGATGTGATTCAGCATATGATAGACCGCTTCCTTACTTGAAGATATAGATTGATGAGGTCTGTATTTGAGAAAGATATGTATATTTTTTGTTCATCCTTTCTATTTGCAAGGTGCAACTGAATATTACATGACAAGAGTCCTACTTTATTTAATTACAAGGGTTAATTACCAAAAAGCAATCACAACTTGGAGTGTTTTGCAAAAACCAATTGAAGTTTTTTTTTTCTTAGTAAAAAATAAACTTAACTTTATAAAGTATGATAAAGTGTAAACTATGTTCATTTTTCCATTAAAAAGTTATATAAACCGCGCACATAAGAATCAAATCGTGCTTGATTGGCTATGATCGATAAAGCAACTTAGTTTATGTTAGAATACATAACTAACACTGAATTTTATATAAAAAAGTTTCAGAAACCACGTACATAAGAATCAGATCATGCTTGATTACTTGATAGATGATCGACAAATCAACCTATTTTTTGTTAAAATACAAAATGTGGATGTTACATGTTTAACTGACATAAATGTTACATGTTTAACTGACATAACTTTTTAATGGAGAAATGAATATAGTTTGTAGTTTGCTATGTTTTATAAAGTTGAGTTTGTGTTTTGCAAAGAAAAAAGTTCGATTTATAGAATCATTAGGAGTCTATTCTTTAAATGAGTATGTCATGATTAATATTTTAATACATTAATTGCTAAAAAATTATAATAATAATAATAATAATAATAATTAAGATCTGATATATGTAATTTAAGGTGAGTATTTGTATATGCTCGTAAAAAAGAGATAGAAGTTAAGGTGCTTATGATTAATTTATCAGTACAAACATTTACATGTCTCTAGAGCTCAGTCTTGTAATGTATACAAATGTTCATCTTCCTTACACCAAATTCCTCAATTTATAATTACATTTTCAGTCAAAAAAAATGATAGAAAATTAGTTTCGTTTTGTCATGCAAATCAAAAAACGTCATATATCACTGTTATTTCCTCTTTGCTAACTGGAAAGACTTCTTTAAGAACTGTTTGGATGCCCGATCATTCCGGTGGCACAACACCCGTAAAATCGTGTTCGGGTCCGATCTGTGCCACCTTCTCGTCGTCGGTGGCATCGGCAACTTCTGACCCGCACCCATCAGTCCGATCCCACTCGCTTCACACGTTAAGATGCTGAAATCTTCGATCAATTGCTCGGTCGGTTGCCCCATAAGTTCGACCACCCCTTCGACGGACTCCGCTTCTTGGTTCGCCACATCCTCGGCTATCAAACCTTCCCCGCACGCACAAAAAACCCGCTTCAGGTTCTCGAAATCCTCCAAGATCAACTTATGGTCCGATCGGTAGAAAACCCTAGAGTTTCCGCCGGCAAGTAAAACCATGAGGTACGCCTCGAAGCACACTTTCATCACTTCCTTTACCGCCGGCGCCTGATATTAGGGAATAAATATATTAGAAAAATATATTTAGTAATAGATATACTTTCAGTATATTAATATATTATTTTTTTTATTATATTTGTGTATATACTCAACTCTAAATAAAAATATACATTCTCATTATTCTATACCTGAGCCCGATCCGTGAGGATAGTGCAGAGAAGCGAAAGGTTCTGCTTAAGTATCTTCAGTGCTGGTGCGATACGTGTCGCCGCCACCTCACCGACATATAGACTCTCGTAAAAAGCCGCGTTCGAGTCGAGGAAGACGAGGCGGTAAGCGGCAATCTCCGAAACGTGCTGACAAGCGGCCATGATGGAGGTTCGGGCGATGTCGAAGTAGGAGGAAGAGTTGCCTTGGTGACGTCGGTTGGTGAAATGGTTTCGAGCGGGTGATATCCGAGGCGATAGAGCTAGGGTTTTGTTAAGGGAGTGGAGATAAGTGAGGAGGTAATGCAAGCTATTGAGGCGGATGTATAGGCGTTGGGTGCCGCGGCTCGTTGTTGGCCGTGGGTTGTTGTTGCCGCCGTTTGATCCGCCTTCGTTGTTTTCTGACCCGATACGGCACGGGCTTGCTTTCTTGAAGAGTTTCATGAACCTCGAGTCGCGATGGCATCTCGTTAGCGGCGGAAGCGACGGGATGTAGCTTTGTTTTGATCCTAATATGTAAGTAAGAGAGAATTAAGATCAAGTTGCAATCACAATTGTGATGAAAATCTCTTATAAATAATAAAGTTTTCGAAACTGTTGTATTTGTAAGAAATTTTCATACGTACCACATGATGCAGCAAATGCAATATAGTCTTGGAATAAATGTCCCAACCCATCAGCTAAGTCTTGAATCAAGTCTTCTGTGATTCCAATGGGAATTTCAAAGAACTCCTCCACCGTCTCCTTGACGATTTTCATCAGCTCGACAACCGACTGCGCGTACGGCTCGGATTTCGACTTTGGATTCCATGTCTGATGAAATTGAAGATGTTTTTAGTCAGCATTCTACAAGAAATATAGATTGTTGCAAATTTAAAATTAACTTGCTGCGACGCTAAATTGTGTCGCTAACAACGCTTGTAGCGACGCAAATCGATACATGCAAGTGTCGTCATAAACTCTGCGACGCTTTGGAGCAGCGTCGTTAAACTCTTAAAAGACGTGGCGGTTTTGCTGCGTCGCCAGTGCATGCAAGTGTCAACACAGCTAAGCGTCAGTACAATATTTTATTCTTGAAAATTGTGTTACCTAAATCAAAACTTAATGAAGCTTTTCAAATTAAGCTTCGAAATAATATAAGAAGAAACGACGATACTACAAAGCGTAGAAAAGTTTGTGAACTTGTTGCTTGGGCAAGCATCGTCAATGGAAAGTCATCTAAAACTTTTTTTTCTAGTAGTGATTAAGAAGCTAAAAACAGTCATAACTATAAATCATGTTACTAATCGTCGTCTCATATTTAAAATGTTAATATTCAGTGTCTCAAGCATGCATGCTACGTAAATACGTACGTACCTCAGTTTCTTTAGTCCTTCGAAGACAATCTTTACCTCTCTTTAACTTATCATCAATCCACTGCTTCAGCAATTTCAAAATTACGGAATCGACCTCGTACGGCACCATTTCTCGGATCATCGCCTTGCCGCCTTCGTGAGAGTCGGCGCAGTCATCGATCACCATCTGCACTAAGAAATTCTCCAATTTTCCGGCTCGCTGAAGCACCGAAACCGTCTCGGAATCCAACGTGGCGGCCGAACTGAGGTGCTGCTTCAGTAATCCGCCGTAACAGTTGTGAAGTACAACCGCTGCAACACCAACTGCCATTGGATGCCATTTTTTAAGTATAGAGCTGAAGTATTCTCTTTCTCTTAGGGCTAAATCTTCTGTCTCTTTCGCTAGGTTTACTAGGGCTCGGCTTATCTCTTGCTTTGAATCCCATACTGGCTTGAAGTTTCTGTCCTCAACGATCTAACTTGCACAACAATACATACAATTACTAGCAAAACGATGATAATTCGTACTTTCGTCAATCATTCGTAAGAAGGTGTCGTGAAAAACACTGCAACGTTTGCAGCAAGCGTCACGATACTCTTAAAAGATGCGACTTTTTTGCTTTTGTCACTAATGCATTCAATTGGCAACGCTACTAAGCGTCGTTATATATATATAGTAATAATAAAAAAAAAAAACGTGTCACATAAATTAATCTTGCCAACATTTTGAAAAGCGTTGAAATAATATAACAAAAAATAACGCCACTACGACGCTTAGGCAAGCGTCAGCAACAATAAGTCATCTCAACTTATTTTTCTAGTAGTGTACCATCTTTTGTCAACATAGAAGAAATTATTGTTTGACACGGATCCACCAGATAGCAAGAGATGGTGGCTCTCTATCCATTCATCTGCCACGTGTTAAACTAACACTCTCCTTCCGCCACATGTTTGAAAATGATTGGTTGAAGAGTCACCACCTACTTACCGTTTTGAAATAAAACTAATTTTGATTGAACATGTTTAATCATTTTTATACTTTTTTTTAAAATAAAATTGTGCATCATTTACGCGTCCAGCTCGAACAATTATTTTCCATCTTCGAGAAATTATTAGATAGACTCAGTCCGCCATATCAGCGTATGAACCAACCAATAAATAAGAGACACGTCATAAATGTGCACATAATAAATAACTTTGGTTAACACAGGATTACAATCATATAGTTTCTCATAATTAATCCATAATACATACATCTTTTTTTTTGTCTAATAAAACTAATTTCTCTAATACTTTTATATAAATATATATGATACTATTGTTACTAGTTTTTTTATATTTTTCTAAAACCCTATTAGATACGGTGAACTCTAGAAAGAAAAGTGAACCCTATAAAAAATGGACACTAGGGTTCACCATGTCTAATGGGTTTTTAGACAAATATAAAAAAAAAAAAAAACTATAGAGACACTCGTATTATATTTATATAAAATATTTTTATTTTATAGGATAAATTAATTTTATTTGGCCAAAAAAAATGTAGAGATTAGTTATGAGAAATGATAGGGTTATAATCCTATATTAACCAAAGTTATTTATTGAGTGTACATTTATGATATGTCTTTTATTTATTGGTTGGTCCATATGTTGAGGTGGCGGATTGAGTCCATCTAATAATTTCACTCATCTTCACTTAATAATACCTTCATGTTTAAAATAGTTATTACCCTGAGAGATAAAAGTAAGTTACCTACCCTTTTGAATGAGCTCTCAAGAGATGACCTTATATATTCGCCGACACGATCCTCCGGCGCGGTAGACGCTAAGCTCCCACTGTCGCTGTCCGATCCTTGCTGCAACACCACATGTTCACCCAAAATCGTCGACGCCGTCACCGCAAGCGGCAGTACCTTATCAATCAATCCGACAGTTCCTCTCTGGAAATAATCATGGTAGTTATGCAACCGCTTCTCTGACCACGCCCTCATTGATGTCAGCACCGTCGACAACAACCTAAGAAAAATCGCATCCCTGTCGGGCTTCTTCGCATCCTTGTAGTAGGAAATAAAATATATTAGAATTAAATATATTTTATTTTGTTCCGATTAAGTTATATTAGGAATAAACATATTTCTAATATCCTATCATTATATATTTTCTTGTTATTAACGTTATAGATTTAGTATTTGTTATATGTATAGTCTTGCATCTACATATATATAGGTACATGTACTCAACCCTAAATAAGACAATATACAATTCTCATTCTTCTATACCTTGGACACGTGTTCCGTCAGCATCGCATGCGCTGCATGCAGAAGATCCGGCTCCATCTCCGACGTCGCGACGTACTGGTGAAACAACATCCACGTGAAACACACATTATGGATCGACCGATTAATCCCTAGCGTCGGCCACGTTTTCTTCATCAGCTCGAAAAGCTCGTCGATCTCGTCGAGCACCGACGTCTCGTCACGGCTATCGAAAACCGTGCGGAGGAGCGACATATAGAGGTGGATGTTCAAGGGGTAGCCGTCGGCCCAGTGGCAGACGTCGGCGGTGGAAGTGCCCTGAGGGCTGCGCCACGCTAAGGAGACGACGCAGTTGCAAAGTTTACGCATGGTGTCTGAGTTTTTGCCGGTTTCGAGGGGTCGGGTTTCGCCGAGGCGGATGATGTCGCGGAGGCGGTTGGCGAAAGAGTTGGACTTTTCTAAAGGGATGGAAGGGTGGAGGAGGAGGCCGACTTCGAGGATCTTGAGTTGACGTTTCTGCCATAAGTGGTATTCTTGATGGTCGTTGAATTCTGATGGTTTTATGTGGCGGAGGAGCTCTAGCGGCAGCACGATCGTCTCCGCTCGTCGACCCATCTATATTATAAGAATTTATATATTTCAGTGTGAGATATAAAGAGGCATAATATAAGAGAAATTATTATCTATCTCGGTACCAACGACTGTCGTGTAGCTGGGGCACCCCCAACCAATAAAAGGTGACAAGTGACACTGACTTTTCACTTTTTACAAAAATTACCATGTGTCACTTTTTTATTAACTGGTGTACTGTCAGCTGGATGACAGTTGTTGGCATCGAGTTAGCCCATAATTTCTCTATACTATAGTATGTATATGAAACAACTTACTTGACCGACTAGAGTTCTCATTAGCGTTTTCCGAAGTCTATTATCACTTTGTGTCGTCACCTTCATTTGATGTCTCATAATCTCGGCCGACGTGAGTGGCCGCCTCGCCCTAGGGCCGGGCACCGTCTGTGAGGTCGCTGACAAGCCTGACCCGCCCGCCGAGCTATGCCAGCTCGGGGAAGTCGGGCTCGACGACGGTCCCCCCGTATTATTCCACCCCGATAACATCCTCTTAGATGGTGACTTCCTCAACATCTTTAACCCTAACGCCTTTTTCACCCTGCTAATAGGTGCCATCCCCACCCCGTGCGTTCTCGGCGACCCCGATCCGCTTGGACCTGTACCCGACCCACCACCATGACCCAACCCGTCAACATTGTCATTGTGAGAAGACGAGGAGTGTGGGCCCGAAGTGTTCCTGCCTCCAAACCCTGGAGACGCCCTGTTGCAACAGTGGCGTATTCAGAATATTCAACTACTAAAAATATTAAATAAAATATACATATAAAATGATAAATATCTCGTATCCTACTTCTCTCTCTTACTTTATGCATATTATTTAAAATTTTCACGATAACAATAGGATTCAAGATGAAAGTTTTATCCTCTGAGAAGGGGTTTGGTTTCAAACCAGGTTCGAACATAAGACGTACGTCATGCTAATGTGCCCTAAATGATCCACATCTCAGGATCAGGTGTTAATGAGCATATTGAACTATCCATGTTAATGAGAGCCCTCACAGCCTAGGCACAACGGCGCAATTATAGCGCCCTCTGAGTTAATAGTCTGAAAAGTGGTCATAGGTGAAGCCCAAGCAAATCTACTTCTCGTTCGCTTTTTTGTTCCTCTTCAAGCTCCCGTACCCGCTCCTTACTCCCACCCTCCCCATCGAATTAAATTAACGTAAAGAGGGGTAAAATAACTTTTTTTTCATATACAATATAATGTAAGTGTAACAAGTTTTTTTTCTTTCTAAAAACTTATTAGCCCTCTAGAATTCACCATGCACAGACGTTCCCTAAACCCAACAGGTTTTTAGAATGAAAAAAAAAAAATCATAAAATTAGTTGCACTTGTGTTATATTGTATATTATATATGAAAAAAATTATTTTTATTTGTTATCGTGAAAGTTTTATATAGCAGAATACAGGGTATAAAGTAGTACATCCGTCCTTGTCTCTGACCTGCAGGACGAGAAGAAGATCTCGTAAGCAGTTTCACGAATATCGTCACGACTCAGGCCGTCCAGGGTCCCGAAAGGATAGTCGAGGTCATGGACAATGGGAGATGCCGGGGCGGTGTGAGTGCCGATAGAGGGGCGGTGGTGGTGGTGATGGTGGTCGGTTATTGGTCGAGAAGCGGGGAAGGCGATAGGGCAGGACTCCCGACGGACATGGGCAAGGGCGGCCATGATGGCGGAGATTGAGGGTTAGATGTCCGGCGGGATAGGGCGAGGAAAAAGGGGAAACATATTATTATTGATATTCGGAGGTGAGAGAGGAATCACACAGAATATTCAAGTTGTGTCTTTTTTTGTGTTTGGTTGGTTTGTGGGCGTTCGTTGGTACGAGAATTAAGGAGTCATCATTGTTCACTTACTATTATTATTATTGAATGAATTGAATGAACACCACCCACCACCCTGGATTGTTAATCAATGTATTTATTGTCTGTTTTTTTTTTCAGTGTCGTGTTGACTCATGACTGTGTTAAGTAGTTAGTGACGGATGGATATGCACCCGACTGGATCTCATTAAGGCTCGACATGATCGCACCGTCGATCCTGAACACGGTAAAGGGCTTAAGCCTTCATTTTCCGCACGCTAGTCCGGTATCGCATTACCGGACTTGGTTCGTACCAATGGTACCGGACCAGTCCGGTAACACCGCACCAGTCTGGTGGCACCGGACTAGTCCGGTACCAGCGGTACGGACCTGGTCTGGTGGCACCGGACGGGTCCGGTACCAGCGGTACGGACCAGGTCCAGTGCCGGTCCGGCGTCACGGGGTCGACGCGTCCCGGGTATCCGACACCCGGAACTCTACATATTTACGAAATTGCCCTCCACCTATTTACGGAACTACCTTTTTTACACGGGCCCCACCCGTACAATTCTCAAACTCTATAAATAGGAGGAGGCATTCTTCATTTTACAACATCTCAAGAACTTGGCAACATTGCCTTCTCTCTAGAACCCGGCTCTGACTTTAGCATCGGAGAGGGTTCGCCAGAGACACCACACCGCCCCCTCCCCCTCTGGCGCAATCCTTCTTGCAGGTAATCGGACGGCTCAGAAGAAGAAACAGTAAAAGGATAGGAACTCAACTCGACGCAAGGACGCCAAGTTCGGAACCCCCGACGAGCTTGTCGCATCAGTGACGACATCAATGACACTATTGGTTAGTTAAGGAGTCTATATATAGAGATTACTTGAACGTAAAGTAATGATTGAAGTTTTCTTTTCATCAATGTGAAAATGGTTCGGCTAAAATAAACTCTAGTATATTTCAACTACATTTTACAACCATCAGATTATGCATGTGTAAATAACACTTTTTATTTATCATAAATTCTGATTAATTCTCTATCTTGATCTAACGGCTTAGAAATCAAGTTGAAATAAACTCAACCCATGTGAAAAATGTTATCATAGTTATAACAGAGTTATGTCATTTTTGTCACATTTGATTACCTCGATTCTATTGCTTTTCGACGAGTTCGAGCTTCTTTGGTGTTGATATTCCTTTCTGGTGATTTGATTACAAGTAGTCTAATGAACACTTACTTCAGGATAATAGTAGAGTTAAACTCCTCTTGTAATCGATTGCATAATTTGAGTGAATCGTGCTTTGCGATATCAGTTTTTGTTGTTGCAATTTTAATATTTATGATTTCATTGTGTCGCTAATCGTCCTTTAACAAGAATGCCGATCTTGATACACAAAATATTGACGAATAATGTCTGAATAGTCCAGGTCCAGTCGGTAACGGCGGAAGTCCAGAGATGTACAGTCGGGACGACGGTAGCCCGGAGATGTCCAGTCGGCGCGGCAGTAGACCGGAGGTCTAGTTGGCAATAGCGGAAGCCGGAGAGGTCCAGTCGGCACGGCGTAAGCCCGGAGAGATCCTGTCGGCATCGGCGTAGGAGAACTGAGGCGGACATGATGATAGTAGGCACGGACCTAGTGAGAGGTCCGATATAAATTGTTGTTTGCAAACACAGTTATGGAGTGTGTTGAACCTCCTGGAGGGCCGAGGTGGCCAAGTAGAAGCCCCATGTTACGGACCAGGGGATGAGTCTGGTGTAAAAACCCATGTTACGGACTAAGTGATGAGTCCGATGTGTAAACTGTTGTTCGCAAACATCAGTTTAAGGGAGGGTATCTAAGGTATAAAAAAGAATATCTAAAAAGAGATTAAACCGAAAGTCTTCACTCACAAATTCGAACTTATGGGTTGATTGGTTAATGTGTACGTCTTATTTTTCCGAAACGTTCAAAGTTTTTTTTTTTTTTAATTAATTACATTAACTAGCTAGAACCAACAATGGCAACAAATAAAACAAATTTAATTATGATTGGTTGGTTGGCGGTTATATATTGAAGGACTGTGAGTGGTGAGTGGCGGTGAGGAAATCTAGGGTTCAAAGAAACAAGCACCTAAATTTAGTGAAACGCTACACGATACGACGACAACGATCCAGGAGTAATTGCATGCATGAAAAAAAAAAACAAAACAAAAACAAAAACAAAAAACAAAGTCAGTTAATTTTGATGATGCGTTTTTTGGTTGTTTAATCAATTATTATTAATTGTGTAATTAGGAAGCTGGGTTAATTACCATTGTAGCTAGCCTAGCTAGGGTTATCCAACAATTGATGGTCGTCACTAAGAACCGGCAGGAGCGAATGGCCGCCGAACGTGGGTACGGAGCTCGCCGGATAATGGTGGTGGCGGAGCCGAGTCGGGAATCGGCGGCCGCCTTACAATACGCGCTTTCTCACGGCGTTGTCGAGCAAGACGAACTCATCCTCTTGTACATCGAAAACTCCGCCTCGTGGAGAAACACGTTTTCCACGTTTTTCAGAAGCCATTCCGTCGGGAGCGGCACCGCCTTCGTCGGAGCTAGTAGTACTGCGCCGGCCAATTTTAATAATAATAATGGCCGGAGCGGCGGCGTAGTAGGAGGCGGCAGTAATGGCGGCGGCGGTGGTGGTGATGTGGATTTTCTGGAAGAGATGAAGAAAGCTTGTGAGAAGGCTAGGCCTAAAGTTAGGGTTCGGACGACAAAAGCTGACCTGGAAGGTTGCAGAGATAAGGCGTCGGTGATATTGGGTCAATGCAAGTTGCATGGCGTCGACGTTCTCATCATTGGCCAGCGGAAGAGCCTCGCCACCGCTATTCTAGGGTAAGTACGCGATTCGAACGAAACAGCTGGTACCAGTGCACGTTTTATTATTAACATGGTATAAAAAAACGCATATATTCAAACCAGACTTAGTGAACAACCAACGCATGTATTGACCCGTCAATTATTTAGCACTATCAGCAGTCTAATATAGTTAAGATGTCGACCTGTAAAGTCCAGTTCTACTCGCCTTCTCATATATGCTTGACGCAGTATTTGGATCAGGCGGAACCTGTTTTTTTTTTTAACAGATCACCGTGAATTGAGGGGTTTCGAACTTGAAACTTCGAGGTCAAACCACATGGGAGTAATTAATCACTCGTAACCACTAAACCACCGCTACTGAAATTTGGTTTCTTAGGTTAAAATGTTAATATGGACAGTCACAGATTTTATTTTTGTTAAAATTTGGTGTTTCCGCGCGTCTTTTCATCTCCCTTCAACCATTTCCATCAACCCACTCATGTATAATCCATCACTCTTTACTTTACACAAAATCACTCAATTTCTTTCCAAACTTGAACATCCAAAAGAAAGAGTTTCCAACAGAGTGGTGTTTAGCAATTTACAACGACAACTGAGCGGGATTTACTAGCGCGGATGTGGTCAGCTTCTCGGGTGACGGTCCCGGAAAGGTGAATCACACCGAAAAGCAACCAAAATGAAACTCTCCGGGACTATCCATATTAACAATTTAATATTAAGACACCAAATTTTAATATGGGTGAAACTTGTGACTGTTTTTAGATTCTCAACCCTAATAATTATTTTGTATTTACTCAATTAATTAATTAATTGGGTGATGATTTTGAATATACAGGGGAAAGAAAACGGGAGGATCAATAAGAGGGGCAAAGTATACAGATACAGCAGAATACTTGATAGAGAACTGCCCGTGTACTTGTGTGGGTGTTCAAAAAAAAGGCCAGAACGCTGGTTATCTTCTCAACACCAAAACCTACCGCAATTTCTGGCTCCTCGCTTAATTTAATTTAATTTAATTTAATTAGCTACTATATATATATATACATATATGCACACCACTGCATGCATGCATAATTCCCACATCATACATCATCATGATGATGATTCATTATATATATTCTCAGACTTTCTGATTTGGGATGTGCTACATACTACGTGTGTTTTCGTTTACTCAGAATAGATTTACTATCATGTACATCTTCCCCTTTATTTATTATTATGTACCTATATATATATAATAAACAAGGCTGCAGCTAATTAGTTGTACATATAATATACTTTTTCATTGTGTTGATGTATGTAAATTGTAATTAATCAACACTATATTATATATATATATTTGCTCATAATTTCCACTACTGCATGCTAGCTAGCTACATGTATACGTACGTATAATTAATGTTCTGTTCATCACCATCGTCACACCATGCATACACCATTTCTGGATGCATGCATGCAATATCTTATAAACTTTAAATCTTAAGAGCATATATATATAATAATATACATATATAGTGCGTGGTTTAATATTATTGACTAGAAAACATTTAGTTGATGTACGTAATATATAAAAATGTAGGGCTGGAAATTCGTGTGGGTTCGTGTTGTGTTCTGGGGTCAATCCAAACCCGGTCCAACATGAAAAATCAGCATGAAAAAATTAGAGTAAATTGAATTAAAAAAATCAATATATAACAATTTTTAAACTAAAATTACTCAATGTATACACATAACTATCGTGTAGTGTCATCAATATCAAACCTCAAAAACGTAACTTTCGTGTCGGGCCCGAACTGCCCGCCCTATAAAAATGAAAAACTTACCCAATATAAGTGTCAATTGCTTCTTAGTGTTCCCCCAAACACTTCAGTGGGCATAAATATATATATAACAAATGCCCAATGAAGTGGTCAGAGGAACTCCAAGGAACACCTGACTCAATCATCATATATATCTTTACATGCATGTGCATGCATATGTGTTTTTGAATGTGATGAATTGCGTGTTCATATCATATATAACACCAACACCTAGCTAGCTAGCTATTTATAGTGTGTGTACATGTGTGGTTCATGCACGTAACATGTATATATATACACAGATGTGAATTTAGACAACAAGACACGCAAAGATTACTCCAATTTGCAAGAGTAGAATGAACTTGGATGTTATTCTGACCAGGTGAAAGATGAAAAGAATAATATAATATAATATGCTGTGAGAAAAGGGTCGGTCACCATGCAACTCTCTATCTCTTGTCTTTCTTATTCTTCTCTTTTAATTTTCTAGCTAGATCCAATGAACCCAACTCTGATCATGCTCACTATTCTGAACCCTAACTGAGGTGGTTAAGATGTATATTTTATTTTGGGTTAATAACTAAAAAACTGTTCAATGTTTACTCTATGTTAAAAGTAGGTGTCTGAAGTTTTAAATGTTAAACTGTAGTGTCCAAGGTTTCAATTTTGTTAAAATGTGGTGTCTCGGTGTGATTACTTTAAAGAATTCAATTCTGACGAAACCGATTGTCAAATTCGAGCTCCCGTACACACCCCATTCTCGTCATCTTACCGGGACCGTCACCTAAGAAGCTAGCCACATCCGCGCAAGTAAATCCCGCGTTGCAAATCGCTTCACACCACTCTGCTAGAAATCTTTCTTTTGGATATTCAACTTTTGGGTGAAATTTGACGATTTTGTGAAAAGTAAGGAGTGATGGACTATGAGTGGGTTGATGAAAATGATTGAATTTTGATGATAAGACGCGCAGAGACGCCAAATTTCAATAAGAAAAGAAATCTGGAACAGTACATTTTAACATTTCAAACTTCGTGACACCTACTTTTAACATGGGTACAATTTTTTAGTTATTAAACATTTTATTCTTAAAAACACAAACTCAAGTGTTAGCGAGATGCTTTTGTAGTATCCACCAAAAAGAAGGATAAGGAAAGAAGATGAGAGAGAGAGAGAAGGGAATGAAGCCAAGAATTGAGACTAGGTTTAGTTTCTCAGTAGTGGTGGTGATGCTTTTAGCTAACTAGGAATCTCATCTCATGTTTTTTTTTTTTTTTTTTTTTGGGTGATCTATCTCTCATGCAACTTAGCTAGGGCAACAACCAAAAACCCTATAAATTCATTCATAGAGTGGGCTAGCTAGTGCAACCATTAATATATATCTGATGCATCACACTAGCTAATTAATTAAATGATGATCAGATCTCTCCAAGTGTTCTCCCAAGCACTTTAATGAGAGATTGATTCTTAATTCTCTGCACTGAAGTGTTTGAGGGAACAGCTGGTGGGTCTTCTGATATATATACATATATAATCATCTCATGGCCTCCATATCATATATGTATGATACAGATAAGATACTTACAACATATATATATACACGCTTGCTTCATTTATTGAGGTGTATCTTCTTTGATGTATTATACATACTATAATCCTCTTATATAGTTTTCATACTCCCTCTTGTATGATGGCCATCAAGCTTTTTATGTCGTGTTTAACCGCAAGTCTTGTTCAGTTGGAGTTTAAGCAAGGTTTTGTTTTACAGGTGGAGCTTCGTGCTGGATTGACTCTAGAATAACGTTTTATCTTAGTACAACCGATGAGTCAATGAGGGTGCAAAATTGTCTTAAGGAGACCGGCCGTGATCAGCACGGAACTCGACTAAAAAAAATTCATTTATCTGATTTAGAAAATTCCCCTTTAAGGTTACCCATTTTACATGTAATATTTTGCAACATTTTATTTTCAAATAAAAAAAATTTGAAAGTCATACAGCAAATGTAACTCTCAAGGTAAGTAATTTGAAGAATTAATGCCATAATCGCTACATAAACTTTGACTCAATTATAAATTATCATTTAAAATTTAATTTTAAAAAAATTAAGTGTCTGGACTTTCAAATTTCAAGCATATTGCTACATCCGTTATAATTTCCGTCAACGTGGACAGAAACGAAGCAATGTGTACGTACCTAGATGGATTCGCCAATAAATTCAAAGGATTGTAGCAAAATACTCTTCACTTAGACACTCAAATGAAAGACACAATTAGAATTGAGTAAAGTATTTCGTTCCAATTATTTTAATTTATTGTAAAATCTATCTCGAGTACACATCAAAATATCCGACATAATCAGAACATGCTCATTTTATGTCCAACTTAACATAAATTTACTCAAAATTGAAAATTCTTATAGTTAATTTTATAAAATCTCCCCAGGATCGATTCAGTCCAACTCATTTTGCAAAGTACAATGTTTGTATATTATATATGATGATGTTGCTATACGGAGAATGAACAATGAACTCAAATGTATGTATATATGTCAAAAAGAATGATTTTGCCTTCTGGTGTGTTGTAGTCTGAGAACAACAAACTGGAGTGTTTCTTTTCCGGCGAGTCGGCGACAACTAAGGGAACTGGAACGAACCACCGCCAATGCCGGAACTGCTAGCCGGAGGATCGATCGCTACCCAGAGAAGCGATATGGTAATCGCAAGTAATCCCGACCATACGAACACCACGGTCGGGGTTTTCCCTCTCCTTCCCATTAATCCCTTTGCAAATGGATACAAGTGAACCAACACCCAGAAACTGAAGAACACTCCGCCGATAAGCTGGCTCCAGTCCGGGTTCGAACTGTATATCGTCCTCGAGAACGCCACTCCTATCCCGATCAAGTTCGTCATCATGATGGTGATCGGCGGGATCATCAGGGCCGTCCATTTGAATATGTAGAGATCCGCAAACTCATCATCCGCGTCGTCCCCCGCCGATTTCGATGTTAGCGTGAACGATATCTCGATCCCTGTTATTATTCATCAATCAACCAAAAAATAATCAAATTCGGTGTCTAGTTCAGGAAAGATGTTAATAATAAGACGTGCGCATTAACCAGCTATCTTGTGGTTGAACTGTGCAGGCTTCAGCACCCTCTTATACTACATATTAACAGGAGATCGTGTTTTAATTTCTTACCGGCAAGGACTTTGAGTAGACCCTGGAGGACGGCAGCGAGGTGGGCGCTAGTCCCTCCGATGAGCCAAAACTGCTCGTTTCTCCACCACTCCTCGAGTGCGATCCCGGACCACTTGATCTCGAGAATCGCAAGGGCACATAGGGTTACGGTTATGGCGAGGAGGTACGTGAGGAAACTTACGTCGAGGGACTGCACTATGAACTGTCCGGAGAAGAGCGATAATGCCGGAAGGAAGCAGTAGACGATGAGGAAGATGGATGTGAAAGGGTAGATCCCGACATTGAGGTACGCGATTCTCTGAAGGAACTTGAGCCTGTTGCTTGCGAAAATCGCGTTGTTGCGAGAAAAGAAGATCTCGACCGAACCCGTGGCCCACCGGAGCACCTGGTGGAGTCGGTCGGTGAGGTTTATGGGAGCGGTCCCACGGAACGCGTCTCGCTTCGTCACACAGTATATCGACTTCCATCCCCGGTTGTGCATTCTGTATCCCGTCACGACATCCTCGGTGACAGAACCGTATATCCAACCAACGCTGTTCCCCCATTCTGTCTTGTCCTCGTACCAGCAGGAAATGACGCTGATCGCTTCCGCAACGGTTGGTGCATCGAGGGGAAGCCTCGGCTTTGCGAGGACACCTGGCGGCCGTCCGTTTTTAACAGAAGGGTGGTCTGCGAGAGGTCTCCCCTCGAACTCGGCTATCGGTATTGAGTCTAGAAGCAAATCCGAGTTTCCGAACCTCTTCGGAATGAGACCAACCGTCATTGTTTCCTCTTCATCGATAAGGCCATCCTCGGAGGAAACATCGGCAACAGAAGACACCTTTTTGCGACGGGCAAAGAACCGATCGAAACAGCCACGAGATTCGGTAACCGGAGGGGGGTCAAACCCGTAAAGTGCAATCCTTCTAAAGAGACAACCCGTCCCGACATATACCGGGCCCTGGAGCCCATCGAGAGCACGCATATTGACATCGAAGAATACTGTGTTATTGTTGGCGTAGCGGTCGGAAGGGTCGATGCCTTCAAACCGTTGCGGAAACTGAACGTAGCAGAGCCGTTCACCACCTCGGTCCATCATGAAGCACATCCCTTCCCGCATTGCTTCGGAGTTGTATATGTAATGGTCGCAGTCGAGGTTGAGGATGAACGCTCCATTGGACATTATGGCCGAGGCTCGGACTAGGGCGTTCATGGCTCCTGCTTTCTTGTTGTGGTCATAGCCCGGTCGCTTCTCGCGTGAAACATAGACAAGCATCGGGAGCCGGATGTCGATGTCTGTCAGATCCATCGAACTAGATTCTGCTGCCAGCTCATCATTATTTCCAGTCAGAGGCTCGTCACTAGGCGGCTTCAACATCACCTGGATTAGAAGAACAAAAAAATCAAATTTTTGCACGTATCAGACAACCTCGTATCAGACAACCTCGCATCGACAACCTCGTACCTGTATAATACTAGCATGATCACCCCTAGAGTGTTCCGGAGCAGAAACGGTCCACATCCCGGGCCAATGAGTCCGATCGGCCATCCAAGTTGCCTTCGGAACCTTCACTCTTTCGACTACTACTTCATCAACATCCCTCTCCCTTATCTGCTTCATTAACTTGAGCTCCTCTTGCGCGTTCCAAGCATCGGAGCGCCTCCTGATCGAGTCAGACAAACCATTGATCCTAACCTTAAACTCGTCATACTCGCGCTTAACGCGCCTCCGATCCTTAACAAAGTCGGGTTTCACCTTATTCTTGTAAGGATCTCTCTTGAGGTTGAAGTAAGATTCTGGGTTCCTCGGCTCGATATCATGTTTCCGACAGAATGGGACCCACAAGTTGGCGAAGCTTGCAGCTTCCGCCATGGCCTCGAAGGTTAAGAGCGATCCTCCATCGTCGGAGACATAGCACGCTAGTTTCTCAACAGGGTAATCGGCTGCTAAAATGGAGAGAATTGTGTTTGCAGTGACAAGTGGGGGTTCTTTCTCGGGATCGGCCGTGGAGACAAAGATGTCTAACCCAGGAAGATCGGATTTTCCGGTTGGGTTGTTGGGCGAAGGTGTCTCGAACTTCTTCTTGAGAACATCGAGGTCGGTGATTCGGTTGATGGGACAGAGCTTCGGCAGCTGGTCCAGAAGCCATGAGAAAGCAAACCAGATTTCGCAGATAATGGACATTAACCACAACCAGACAGCATCCTCGTTTGGGTTCATGATCCTCCATGTCAGGAACAGTCCTAGCACAACTATCCTGATCAGGATTAAAATCCTGAAAACAATGTCAAACAAACATCAAAACTCAATAACAAAACTCATATCCAACTTAAGGGTTAACATGCCTTTTGGTCCATGATGTTTGACCACTTTTAAGTTTGGGTCCATGATTTTTTTTTTGCGAGTCACGTGATCCACCCTAAACTTTCAATTTTGTTTAAATTTTTGGGGAATTGACCCATTGGACTAGGTTTAGGGTGTCAATTCCCCCAAATTTGACCCATTAAACCTAGTTCACTCCGCCCAAATTGAACTAGGTTTAGGGATTTGAACAAAATTGAAAGTTTAGGGTGGATCATGTGACTCGCACATGTCACTTAATGGAAAAAAATGAACGGAATGTAACGGTCGGAGCAAAACTAGAAAAATATGCAAACAGTACTAAAACTAAGCAAAAAAAACATCATGGACCAAAACCCAGAAGTGGTCAAACATGAAGGAGCAAAATACTTGTTAACCCTATATTTAATAACACTTATGGGTAGCAAGTATTTCCTTCTTATAAACTACACGTTCTATAAAAACAATGTATGAGGAACACAATCCTATGATTTCAACTTCAACCAAGCATTTCTAGTTTCTGAAACCAGCAAATCTATTATCATTGTTCACTCAGTTAATATGAGATAAATTGGTAAATGTAAGAATTATGTTTACCGATACGGGCTGAGAATTGCTGCAGATATTGCAACCTCACGAGTAAGCGGCCTCCACTGCTTGTCGGTGAACAATTCGGGTTTAGCCTTAGATTCACCGATTCCATGATCATCGTGTTCATCTTTCCACATAGCACTTCCATATCCATAGCTCCCCTTTGACTCAAACAGCCATTGGTTGTGATCAAATTCATCGTAACCACTCGATTTCACAAGTGACATCCTTTTATCGACATTCGAGTTATGTTCCTCATCAGAATCAGCATCGTAAGGCTCCCTGCAACCAGGACAAATCCCGCCCCCGATCCTCATTGTGTCTCGGTAACATTCTCGACAAATATTGAAATCACAGCCACAAGGTACTGTCTCTTGTCCTGTCTCGTTACGCATAGCCCTTGCGTTACAACCTCGGACCTGACAGACCGACTTCGATTCTGCCTCGGTCCTCCCGGACATCCTTAAACTCCTGCTCGATTCCGACTCTGTCACGGCCTTGTCACTCAAGGGCCCCGAGGATGCTTGGTTGTCGGGAGTGAGTGGGATTTGAACGGTGTAGGTGGCGAATTCGGTGCCGCTGATCTCGCTGTCGAGATCCTCTCTGGAGTTGTTTACTTGGTGATGAACTGAGGGTTGAGTTTGATTCTCATTTCTGCCCAAGTATGATTTAAGCCCCATCTTGGTGGTTCAGTTCAGAATCAGATTAACTACTACGACCAGACCACCTAAGAAACCTGTAACAGATCGGAATCAAAGTGAAACACAATCCTAGGAAGCTTTACCGCGAAAAAACAGAACCAGAAGAAACATCCGACAAGGCGATATCCACAGACATTCATTCTCGTCATTATTAGACATAGTGTATATTAACTACTACGACCAGACCAGACCAGACCAGACCACCTAAGAAACCTGTAACAGATTGAAATCAAATTGAGACACAATCCTAGGATGCTTTACGGCGAAAAAACCAAACCAGAAGGAACATCCGACAAGGCGATGATATCCACAGACATTCATTCTCGTCATTATTAGACTTAGTGTAGTATTCTATTTTTTTCTCTACTTCACAATCACAGAATTAATTAATCAAATAAATATCGTCACTCCAAGAAACTAAGAATTCAATGGTGTGGCTTACCTGAAACGAAGAATTTACAGCCGGCGACGTCTTCAATTTGCGATTTCTTCTCTTTTTCCGGAATTTGAATCGATCAGAGATGAAATCCGCACACCAAATAAAACCAGACCGAGTCCAACGTCGGACTTCGGTTTCGTCAAAACTGCTACTACCTAGCTGTAATCTACTAGTATCGCCGACAGCGACAACATCGTCAATGTCTGTCCGTCCGACTTCAGTGCCTCAGAGAGAGAGAGCGATTACGAGGAGGTTGAAGTTTTCTGGCTGGCTTTTAAAGTGTAGGAGAGCAAACGAGGATTCTGCATGTGCGGCGAGAACAGCTCATTTTGAGAATTTCTACACGGCACGCCGGCGAGGAAAAAAAAAAAAAGTACAGTAGAGAGAGAGAGAAGTGAAGAAGGAGGCTACGGGCGGGATTTTGAAGAAGAGAAGAGACGGAAGGAAAAGGAAATTAAGGACATGTTTGGAAAATGGAGCAACCGCGGACTATACTATATAACATTTACATGCCATAATCATCATAACGCGGTTACTTTACTCGGTGGGGCAATATTCATATGGCGCCGAATTACTGTATGATTAATTGATTGGGCTTAATTATCCTCTATGTTCACAATTATCTGAATGAATTTATTTTCTAATTAGTTAATTATATTATATATTAAAATTTAATATTTGATTTAATTACTTTTCTTTTAAGTATAAAAAAAAATACATAGTTTAAATCATTAATAATATTTTTAATATAAAAAATAAAAGTCATTATACTAATTTACATAATTAATCACTAGTTGTATATTTAAATTGAATTTGCACGAGTACTGTAGAATTAATAAATATGTTCGATCAAATCTTATTGTAATAGATATGTCAATCTATCACAAAGTTTGATATTATTTGGATTCTCATAAATTCAATCACATAAGTCAGGTGTTGAGATACTACATTCACCATCATATTTATGACATTTGGAAATACAAATTTTTATTTGTGCTTTTAAATCGAGATTGATTTACATGTCATTATCAGATTTGGCCAGTCGAAACAAAAGTATCACAAATAATAAATATTACAAATGTCAACTTAGTAAATAAAAACAATTTTTTTTTTTTTCGCGAGATGACATTATCGGCTTCTATTACATGTTTACTTTACACATAAAATAATACTCACTTGTACCATGTCAAACCGTATAAGATAAAATATTGGCTATGATTATTTTACATACAAGCTTTCTAATTATAATTAATAGATAGATGAAGTAGCAATGATATCATCGAAAGTGAGCACAGTTTTCAGTACGTCTAAGCTTTGCAATGACTATAAACAAAGTACAAGGCCAAACTATACCTATGTCGGATAGGATATATTTGTCTGACCACATTTTTAGTCACAATCAACTATATGTTGTTTATAGTAATCAAACTTTATTTATTTATTTATGACTTTCTGTTTTTAAATATTTTCACCCATGAGATGGATAATCCATGTTTATTGTAATAAAATCTATCTAGTAACACAAGGAGTGGATGGTGTGTGTTAATGATGATTCCAAGGTTGAGACAATGAGATGGTGGGTGTTGAAGCTGCAAGTGAAAGCCCTTCTTGAATTGCAGATTTCAAAACCTCATATTGCTCTCTCACTGATTCATACAACACTTCACTACACCCCTGCAAACACAGAAAACATGGATCAATGATCATACTCACTACTATTTTGACAAAATAACTCATCAGAACCAATTAATACTGACTTCATTGAAATCGATAGCTGGTTTAATCGATAATCCCACTCCATGGAAACCGATCACTCTCTTCTCCCCAATTTCTTTCTCAACCTGAAAAAACAAAACAAAACAACAATGGATGTTCCTAAATCCATCATCAAGCAAGAGAAGATACATACTATCATTAATATGAACCTGTGTAGGAGGGGGCATGATGTCGTAACAATGCAACGCTAGAGGATAAATGTGTCCCGGAACACCTGAACTTTTCACTAATCTTGTCATATTTTCAACTGAAGACGAATCAAAAGCCGCCTGTACACATAATAAGGGAGGGGGAAGAAAATTACACCCGAGATAGGATGAACAATGAAGGGTTAAGAAATGCCAGCTCAAGAAACTGTCATGGTACTCATATCCCACATCGGTTTGGCTAACAACCCTTGTGGTGTGTATATAAGCCAAATGAGTCCTCCCACTTAATAGACTAGTTTATTGGGCTTGGCTCTTCCATTTGGTTTGTAACAATTGGTATCAGAGCCACAACTTGGAGTGGCGGCCCACGGAGTGGTGGCCTGGAGAAGCCAGCCGTGACCAACGTGGCCGTGGCCGTGACCAACAAGGGCTCGTAGTGGTGGCTCACGGAGTAGTGGCCTGGAAAAGCCAGTTGTGACCAACGTGACCGTGACCAACGAGGACGTCGGTCTCCTTAAAGGGGAACGATTGTCATGGTACTCATATCCCACATCGGTTGGCTAACAACCATTGTGGTGTGTATATAAGCCAAATGGGTCATCCCACCTAATAGACTAGTTTATTGGGTTGGGCTCTTCCATTTGGTTTTTAACAGAAACTTTCTTGTGAGGGAAGAAGTTTGGAAATACCGGGTGCCATTCTCCAGTGATAGGATCCGGTCGATCTCTTCCACCACTTGGTGCTATCCAAATGACTTGTGATCCACCCCTGCAACCAACCAACCAACCATAATTAATTATTCAGCTACTAATTCAAGATTCAGAGGTTTACAAAATAGATATGGCAAAGCAAAGCAAATCTGCTTGAATTCTGTTAGGCAATACACAACATATCTACTGAATGGGTTTCTATGACTAATGATATATGCAGAGATAGATAGATATATAGATATACACCTTAACAGTAAAGCCATTTCTTTCAAACTTCGAAGATTTGCTCTTTTTTTGGTCTCAACAAGCTCAGGCACATCGTACATGTGTTTTTTGGAGTATACACATATAAGGTTCCTGCGTAAATGGAACATTCATAACACAATGAAGATTGATTGAGAAACGTTTTTTTAGAGAGAACGGAACAAGAAAAGGCAATTACAAGCACCTTCCCATGCTGAATGGCTTGCAGAGTGGATCTGTCACAACCCTATCTCCAGCTATGTAAGTCTGCCAAATGATTTTTCATACACCACCCACGCTACTTAATTTATGGTTGGGATGGGAAGGATAAATCGAAAAGTTTGTGATATATACCATATTCACTGCAATGGATTCATGTGTCGACTCAAGCATAAGCGCAATAATAGCAGGATCTGCTTCACTTTGGTGATTGGACATAAGGACAACATTGTGACCCTGCATTTCATATTCAAGAACAAAAAGAAAACATACTGTTAAAAAATCATTATCTTAATTTTCTAGCTTAATTATTACTGAAGAGACAGTTATAGAGGCCAAACAAGTGAGCATCCAAATTAAATTTAACTTTGATAGGTCCAGAAGTTGCAAAATAGCAAAAATAATAGTAAGACGTAATCTTACCGTGCAAGACAATCAACTATACAGAACAAACTAAACCTGAAAATTCAGTTTGAGTACCTGTTGAATCTTCTCCTTAATCTCATCTATAATGGTGATGTTCCCAAAATAAGAGTTCCTGCAGAGAAGTTATATATTTTATTTTTATGCATATAAATGAGCATAAATGTGTAAAGATCAGGTCACGTATATTTTGAGCAAAAGATTCAAGAAGCAAAATCTAAAACAGTAGACTTACTTAAAATTGATTAAGGGGCGGATGTAATTTTGACCAAACATGTAATAGTCGAAAGGCTCCCGCAATGATTTGTGATATGGCGAAAAAACAAACGGTTCCTGAAAAGGATTACCGACAATCATCAGAATCGTAAGGGTCGTAACGACCTGAAATGACATAACATGTATTATTACCTCCACATCTAGCAAAACACGGTCAAGGCACACGCTCGCATTTGATAAAACAACCTCACCTGCCTGAGGAATCCCACTCTCAAAGATCTGCAAAAGGAAAAGGAGCAAATAAACTAGCTCAGTAAACCATACAAAATCCAAATTATATTAAACAGATTTATTTAGAAATGCAATTCTTTGTAGATACATCAGTAATTATCTGTAGATAAAGGCATGCTTTATGAATCTATAGGAACTTATATTATCATCATTATTAATTGAAAAGAAACCTATAATATTTGAGGGACAAAAAAAATGAGTGCACTAAAGAATTAGCTGGGGGGGTTTGTTTATTTACTGCATTTTTGTAGTTGAGAAAAAACTCCTTCATTCCTTCTGCAACATTTGGTGGCAACCTTCCTGCTTCAACTTCCATTGTGATTCCGGATAACACCTCTGCGCATGAAAATCATAGACAGTTAATTTTAAGACGAATTCATTGATTTTGAGCTTCTAAAAGTAAATTTCAAAGCAGACAATTGTTTGATTAGACATTTAATACTGCTAGTGACTAATGGAGCACAAACAGTAATGATGATGGATCTATATACACGATGAGTCTACTGCTCAGAGACATAAAATCAAGAAACATTAACAGTGCAGCTTAAAACTTTCCTGGTGAATTATTCAGCAAAGTTGACAAAAATGACGTTCAACGTATTTATTCTAAACAGAAACATTTGAATAGCCAGGCATATAATTGAGAAACAGACAAAATTGGCAAGTCGATTCAGCATGTTATACAAACAAACCCATTCAGCCCTATCTACGTTTTCATTCGATAACTAATTCCAAATCAAAGTCATAGGCTCAGAGCAATGTCTCTTCCTGATCATTTCACGTATGTCAAATCAAAACCCAGAACGTACAGCGGATTCAATTAAAAAGAATCAAGTACAGAAGAAGACCGAACCTTGCTCAGACTTAGCGTCAAGGAAAGTGCGGTAGTGCGTCTTCACCTCCGAGCCGGAGTCGGAGACGGCGATCTTCCCGGTGGAGGCGGAGTCGGCGTCCGGCGCGAGATCAGCCATGCGTTTGCGTCGGAAGAAGGAAAGGGATGTAAGGTAGGAGCAGGTTGAGAGAAAATGAAGTGGAGAGTAGATAAGGAAGACGAGGAGGATTTATTGAGAGTGAAGAGGAAGTAGATGATTAGGTGTGTTGGTTGGAGAAAAGAAGAGAGGATGATATTAATATGGTGGGAACTAGGAAGGCCGTAGCCATGTCAGGTGGCCGGACGGACGGACGGAGCTCTGACAAATAAATACGCAGAGTAGAGAGGATGATGATTGTATTGGTGGTTGTGACTTTATCTTCCGCAGGAAACAAACCGCCAATAAAGACCTTTCTGCTTTGGTAGTTGAGTTTCTTCATATTATTTTTCCGCGGGATTATTATTCTTTAGGTTATTTTAATATTACTAGTACCCTGACCGGTTTTTTTTTTTTTTAAATGAACAGTTTAGCAGTGGCATTCCTAGGCCCGTCTGCTACGTAATATTCGAATTATCATACTTTTAGTTTTTTATCCGACCAAGCTTAGCGAGCAACCAACGCATATACCGTTAACGTAGCCCCACCAACAGCTTAGTATAGTTAACTGCCGATCTGTGTCTAGTTCTACTCGCCTCCTTATATATCTGACGCGCTGTTTGGACCATGCGGTACCTGATATATTTTACTCTAACCGGTTTATTATTTTATTAATACTAATAAGACGATTTTTCTCTTGTCACTCGGCTTTCTTTCCATTCACCGAAAAAAATTGTCAATCTCTATCCATATCTATATTTTTCTTTAAAATAACACATAAAAAGTATTGGTAATCAAACAGATGTATCTAACTTTTAAATTGGCTAAAGACGTGATAAAAACAAGGAAAAATTAGGTAAAACAGAAATGGATCATTTCTAAAAGTGGATAGATATTAATGGGAGAAGAGAGTGTGTGAGTCCGGAAGAAGATAAAGTTTGTGCTTAATTTTTGTTGATGAACAAATGTAGCATTTAAATCCATGCACGCACTTTCCTAAGAGATTTCCTATCGTAATGTCTTTGAATAACAGTGTGAAGTAACATATTTGTCAAGTTGACCCCATGTAACAATAATACCACACTTACAACGGCCACCACTCAAATATTCTCAATAGGGTTGAACACTTCACCTCTCCGGCACAGCACAGAGAAACACACACAATATAAAAAACGAAACCCACATTTCAATTATCAGCTTACTAGTACTACTACTACAATAACAAGGGAAGAAGAAGAAAGAAAACTTCAATTCCAATACCTAATCATCTATCTAGTATTATTATCTCTCCCTCCCACCACTCTCTAAATCTCAACCATTCCAACCAAGTGAGTTTTCCCATTCTCTGGAACGTCCTCTTCTAAAATGGGGTGTCTTTTTCGTCATTCGCCGCTTGTTTAGGCGACAACAGCCCAAATCTAGGGCTTTTCTCCGGCGAGTCCAGCAATCTCAACTTGTTCTTCTGCGGCACCAAAAGTCGGGACCATCGTAGGAATGAACTGCTGCTCTAATACGACACATTCGAAGCGACCTCCTCGCAGGAAAAACTTGATCTTTTGTCCGAAGCCGAACAACAGATCGACTTTTCTGACGAGGAGGTTGCTTCGAATGCGACGTATCAGAGCAACAGTTTATTCCGGCGATGGTCCCGACTTCTGGTGCCACGGAAGAACAACAAGTCGAGATTGCTGGACTCGCCGGAGAAAAGCCCTAGATCGGGGCTGTTGTCGCCTAACAAGCGGCGAATGACGAAAAAGACGACCCCATTTTAGAAGAGGACGTTCCAGAGAATGGGAAAAATCACTTACCAGATATAATTAATAAAGGGTTAAGAACCTATGAAAGGTCTGAACTATCACCCATGTTAACGGGAGAGGTCTGAAATTTAAAAAGTTAATAACAGAGGTCTGAAATTTCAATTTTGTTGATTTGAGGTTTTCCGTCCATTTTTAGGGTTAAATTTAACAGAATTGTGTGAAATGACATTTTTGCCCCTTTAATATTTTGTTTTATTTAATGAAATGTGAAATGACAATTTTACCCCTAAAGTCAAATTAAAACCACCCAACTCCGGTCACCACCACCCGACTCCAGTCACCACCACCCGACTCCGGCGACCACCACCTCGACTCCGACGACCACCACATCGGCTCCGGCGACCGACTCCGGCCACCACGGGGCCAAAAAAGCTCCGAACGGGGCCAAAAAGCTCCGATCGGGGCCAAAAAGCTCCGATCGGGGCCAAAAAAGCTCCGATCGGAGCCAAAAAAGCTCCGATCGGAGCTCTGTGGCCCCGACCGGAGCCACAGAGCTCCCGATCTGGAGCTCTGTGGCTCCGACCAGAGCCACAAAGCTCCGATCGGAGCTTTTTGGCTCCGATCGGAGCTTTTTTGGCCCCGATCGGAGTCCAATCGGGGCCGGTGGCTCCGATCGGAGCTCAATCGGGGCCGGTGGCTCCGATCGGAGCCCAATCGGGGCCGGTGGCTCCGATTTTGGCCCAATCGGAGCCTTGGTGGTGGTCGCCGGAGTACGGTGGTGGTCGCCGGAGTACGATTGGTGGTCGTCGGAGTACCGTGGTGGCTTCAAGGGCATTTTGGTCTTTTCACTCCATGCATGTGAGGGGCACACTTGATAGAAGGGCATTTTCGGAATTTTATTTAATTTCCGTGGCATGTGACCAACTTCCGTTAGTTTTAACGGAAAAATCTAACGAAGACCGCTGTTATCAACAAAACAGAAATTTCAGACCTTTGTTATTAACTTTTTAAATTTCAGACCTCTCCCGTTAACATGGGTGATAGTTCAGACCTTTCATAGGTTCTTAACCCATTAATTAAAAGAAAAAGAACCAACCCAATATCTTTTTTTTACAGAAACAACAGCCACAGAGAGAACAACTCAAAGGATCAAACCTTTGACGGGTTCGGGCTTGGATGGTTTTTGCTCAGGAGATTCAGATAGGTGAACCTGAGCATAGTCATCCACCACCTTCCTCTTTTGCTCTTCCTCGGCTTTCTCCACCTTTTCCTTCGTCTTCTGTCCTACTTCCCCAGCTGCTTTTGCCACCTTATTGAATGCACCGGTCACCCACGAAGCCCCAGTAAACACATACCTTCAATCATCAAAATCATCATTTACATTCATAGCTCATCTTAGATGCAGCAGCAGCAGCAAGTTTAATCGAATATTTCTAGAGGGTAAAATCGATCATATCATATCATACCATACCTGTTCTTCATTATTGCAGACCCTGCACTACTGACAGTTTGCTCTGCTGCTGCAAATGCAGACTTTGTTTTCTCCGATACCTGGAACTTCTGATCCACCTCCTTCACCTTGTCGCTCACAGCAGCTGTCCCCGCACTGAGTTTCTCACCCACAACAGCAGTCCCGACACTGAGTTTTTCGGTCAGGCCAATCTTCTTGTCCAAGGAAGCAACCTTGGATGAGGCTGTTGAGGTCAGCTGGTGTTTGTCGTCAAATGACTTGGCCTTTCCGACTGCATCTTTGCCCAGAATGAAGCCCTTGGCAACCATGCTGCTCACAACGTCCTCTGCCTTCCGCAATGCTGACTCAGCACCCCCTGGAGCTTTGTTTTCAGACTCCTGGCAGAAATAGTAGATATTATAAGACAAAAGTAGTGACTTTTGGTACTGCGATTCTGTCATGGGAACTCACTGGTGGGGCTGTGGCAGAAGGAGGCAGCTCGTATTCAGGAGCTTCGGTAATTGTAACTGACATGTCAACTATTGTCGCCCCCTGACATGAGTTTCAAGTGAAAGATACACTTCTCAACACTATTTTTAAATAATATAATATTCAACCAAAGGCCATAAATAGACATATCTTCAATGAGTGAATAGGAGTAAGTAAGAAGTACATCGCCATATGCTTGCTTGTTATTTAGATGGACTGGTTTGGTAAAGAAAGCCCTATTTAAAGAGATCCCAAAATAAAAATACATAATGAACAAATTAAAGGGAGTAAAGTTTGAAAATACTGACGGAAAGAAGAGTAGCAGTTTCAGCTCCTTGTGTATCTTTGAAGGTTACAAATGCAATCTTGGACCGCTCAGTATCACTGCAGGTCATTAAAAAATATTAAGAGGAATAAAATGACTTAAATGAGGTGTAAACAAGACCATCTAAATGAGGATTACAAACAAACCTTCGCATCTCAACGTATACTATATCACCGGAGAATGAAAAAAACTCCTTGAGATCCCGCTCGGTTGCTCCCAGAGAAACATTGCTGACCTTAACCGTTGTCATCTACAAGGAAAGATGGGGCATATTTATAGCTAATTCCTGAATAAAAGTAGCCACACAAAAAAAGATCTTATGGTAGACATAAGACACCAAGACTTGCAAATCACCTAAAACAATTACAATCACGACTTCTAACTAGAGTAGATTAGAAATGAACCAAGAAGAGGAAAGGAAAACGTTGGTACTTCTTCCCAGAAAATAAAACCGCCATTGCCAAACATGCAAGATGCCAGAGACACCATAAACAAAACGAAATGTGGAAACATTTTCTGCTGTAACATCCTCCACCAGAATAAAACATACAATGAGTTCGTTTCTTAATATCATAAAAGCCTGCATGTCTCTATGAACCAATTACACTTGTTTGTGAATATTATCATCATGGATGTTATCATGTTAGTCATAAGGATCTCATATCCAAGAAAAGAGGGTAGGTGATATAAAAGCTCATCAAACCTATACAAAAATTCCAATTATTACACGTATTAGTGGGTCCAGAGTGAAGAAACAGTAATAAAGACCAGCATGCATCCATCAGAAGATGGAAACGACAATCAGCCAATATGCAACTGAAACTAATGAGAAGTAAAGCTTTAATTAAGTTGTCCAATAAATTAAACGCATTACAGCCAATAGAATGTCTGACAAAGTAAACCCTTTAGAAGCTGTTGCCATATTGGGGGCGACCTACAAGCTCCATATGGTTCTCTTCATTGAAGGGGCATCTATCTTACCATTTACTAAAAAGAAACAACTTAGTCTCATCTATCTTGAATTTCTTAGTTCCTTGCAAAAATCTAATGACTCTCCTCTCATGACTGTGCTCTCCGGTATCTAATATGCAAAATCAAGAAAAGCATAAGTAAGACAGGTTCTGCCATGTCTCTTCCATCACGAAGTTGCTTGTTGCCTCAGATATGAAATATATGCTCTACTAAGTCAGTAACCAATACTGAAAGAGAAATTCAAAAGTCCTATAAAGCTTATCACAAACACTTGCATAACCCTGAAATACCCAATTTGCCTATGAAATCCGAATAACCAGTTCAGTCAAAGCTTGTTTGTCATAAATCACGCAAGCTGGACAGTAGAAACAAGGTATGAAGTAATCATATAAACACAAGGTACATCCAGTAAACTCAATTAAAACTGATGGATGAAAATTAAATACACAGAATAACCTCCAATCAATCGCAAGCACCTATTTAAAATGCAAAAGGCAAAGGAATATTCACGCAGATGACAAGATTGTGAATCAAAATAGAACAGAGACGTGATGGAAGAAGCAGGCAAAACCTCAAGCTTCTCATATTAATCGCACCAGAAGGAAAAACATCAAACAGATCTAGAAATCAGTGAATCGAACTATGGAAAATCATAAAATCAGTGAATCGAACTAAGGAAAATCGTAATAGGTACAGATGTAATGAAATGCCTGAAGATGCGGCTGCACCTAGGCTCAGTGGACCTCAGAAGAAGCAGATTCACAACTTGGAAGTAAGAGAGAGTAAAGAGATATGGAAAACTCACCGACATGGCAGTTAAGTTTGTTGAACTTGTAATCGTAGTCGTAGTCCGTCGTCGTCAGTCGGTCCTTGCCTTCTAAAAAGGAATGAGTCGCAACACAGACGGAGAGGGGACGGATTTTACGTTTCTTTATTTTATTTATTTTCTTTATTTATTAAGCAAATGAGACTGAGAGGGGTTGGTTAATTAAGCCAAAGCGATGTCGTACTCGTAAAGATGGGTTATTCATTTCATAAATACATTTCATAATATACGAACTACGGACACCACGGATAGTAGATATAAATTTCATGTAACTTTCTTTGTGATTAAAAGACCGAAATATTCCATAGAATAATGGTCGTTCTTTTTAATTTCTAGAGTCAGTCCACGCTATTGTTTTTTTTTTATGATTTAATTTATATATGTGTGTGAAAGTATAAACAAATTATCTATAATAATACGAGAAGAAGTAATTCAATTGAATAATGTGTAATTAGAAGAGATTTACAGCTTATAAAGATTTACATGACAATGTCGAGTTACCAAATGTAATTTAAAAAAAAAAAATCAAGATCTAATAGAAATATTTATACAACAAAGCAGAAATATAGAGATCGCAACTGTACTATAGGCAAGTGGAGCATCCATGAAGGAGTAACACATCAGTCGTTTTTTATACACAAGATGATGATAAGACATGGCTCCATTTCATTGACATATATAATCACAACCCTTAATTAACAACAAACTACTTACTCAATACTAGCAGCATAATTTCTTCTTCCATCCATCAGTAAGGATGCAGTTACAAGTTGTAACCACTGCTCGCCTTTCCGTTAAGCTCCAAGTACCACTACCACTATAAGAAGCGCAACCGCGAATATCACCAATAGCAAACAACTCTGCACAAACCAACCACTGATTCAATCTCATCAAACACTTAATATCTATTGTCTAGTAGTAGAAATTGATCAATGTATGCATTATAAAAGAACTAGATCGGTTTAATTATTTTAAATTTTTAAGCAGTAATAAGAACAGAAGAAGAAAATACTAGATATACTCATTTAGTACCAGTGACGAATTTGCTTTTTGAATTTTTGCGGCTTTCACAAGATGGGATGTTCCTTGTGTAACGGATACATGAGAATTCTCAACATGAGAACCGATGTCATCTGCACAATTAAACAGTAAGAAAACAAAAAGGGGCATAAATTACTAATCATTTTTATCTCCTCTTAACTCTTTTTCATGAAGATACTTACCAATCATAGCTCCCTGTTCATGGACAAGAACGGAAAGATCTTTGAAGATCTCATTCACTTGGCCAATTTCCTTCTGGATTTCTTGAATTCCTTGCTCTCTTTCCTCAATGATAGCCTCATTGAAGGCAATGTCGTTCTCCATTTGCACAACCACCTGCCTGCCATTCAATTTACTTCCAAGATAAGCTCGTTGCACTGTTTAGTATCGATAATAATAATAATCACAAGGAATGCCATAAGACTAGCGCGACTGTATAAGAATCAAAAGCCTAATAAGACTACCTCCCTGACCCCACCACCGGGCTTAAGATTACACCATATACATCATTTGGGGGAAAAAATGTATCTTAGCTCTGAATCTATACAATCTTGTTCTCAGTTCAACACAAAACAAGAAACCTTTTTTTAATGTTTAGCTAATACAGATCGTCTTACTTGAAGACAGCTGATGGGATCATCTTGAGCAAATGAAATATTCAAGTTCAATTTGTCCAGTGGCCTAACAAGTAGTGATCATCGAGTAAACCGCATCTTAGGTACAACCAAACATAGAGTCAAAGGGGGCATGTACTAAAGGCATGCACAATGGTGTTCAGAACTATGTTTACCTTTTAGATTCAAGAAGGGCATGTTCTACTCGATCTCTATCAGCATATTTGTGAAGCTCCCCAGTTGTGTTACTGTAAAGAAAGAGTAAGAACGCAACAACATAATTAGGATTTTTTTTTTTGGCCAAAACATAATTAGGATTTAGTGGAAAGAAACTTAGATTGAAATATCAAGAGACAATGCAATACTTCACTAGCAAATAGAGGTAAAATTTAGAGATGGTATACGTGGAAGATGCTCATGTCTATTTAATACGGGAAATGAAAGCAGTGCCTAAATAATCAAAAGAATTAAAGGTTCATTGAGCCATTACGTTGAATCTACATGAGGTCGAGAAACAAAAGGCGTGTAAGCTGTTTCCCTCTCAGCAGAAAGACGTTGAGCCTTCTGGAACTCTCGTAAAATTGCCTGAAAATCTTTCGCAAGTTTGGCATCTGCAATTTTCTTACTAGGCTGCACAAAAGGGTTATAAAAATGATCAGTACATGTAATAGTGGGAATGACATGAAGTTGAATTTAAAAAATTTGAAGTTCAAGCAAAGAACATCAAGGATGCAGCAAATAGCAGAAAAGGCTAATTCTGCCAAATGTCAATCTTTTTGCTCAGTTTAAAGGACCTTTCACATTAGGGTATCATGAACTATTTGAGCTACTTAAAAAAGAGTCCTGCTAGTTAAACAGGCAAGTATCGTGGGTTCTGCTAAGGAACTAACTAATTCAAAGTAGTTACTTCACCAAAGAGACAACATAGATAACTTTATGCAACAACAAGAGCAAGACTATACTTACACCAACTCCTGCAGAATGATCAGATTCACTTGCTTCTTTTAGTTTGGCTGTAGTATCTTTCACCAGCTTGCCAATGTGTAGCCTTGCTTTGTGACTGATAATAAAAAAAGCCATCATCAATCGCCATCATGGTATATTCAATCGCATACAGTATTAAACACCAAAGGATATTGAGCAAAGATGAGGACTCTGGGCCTGGGCTACCTACATAACTTAAAATTCTACCATGACCAGAGCACAAAGTATTTACACAGGGGCTAGTATTTATGACACTCATAGAACCACATTTTGGCTACCTTTTCTAAAGCTCACTTAGGATCTCAATGGAAGAGTAATAAACACACTCTATTATGCTAGTTGGGGTTCAAATGGACTTAGTCCATCTAAGAGTTACTATTTAGCTGTGGGCAACATCAAGGATGATATTTTTATGCCTCCACCAAAAATTTCAATATAAAAATAAAAACTATGCAAACATCCCAGAAAAATGGATGAGGTGACAATATCTCCTTTCTTGATCATATACAAAATCAAATCGTTGGGATAATTGGTCAAACATATCATCTAATCTCAATTTCTGGTCTGCATTTGTCTAGGCACACAATGTATTTTGTAATGGATAAGAAACACCTCATTGTAATTGTATGTTTACCCACTTTTAGCAAACCTATTATCAGTATCTTAAACTTCTAGTCTTTTTTTTGTAATGTGAATTTCTATTCTATAAGGTGCTTCTTTTTACTATCACAATATCAGCCCGCCTGTATCACCCATGTTTTGGCACTTTTTCACTAATTCAACAGCTTAGAATCCAACATCATCATTCATCCACTAATTCGGATTACCAAAACCTTGCAAAATTTGCACATCTATTAACCTAGCTATTTAATTCCATGGTTCCATACGAAAACAACAATTATAATAATGTTACTACCAAGGTCAGTTGACTCAGATCATTGCTAAAAGAGCTATTGCAATTCTAATAAACCTCCTAAACTAAAATTGCGGCACAACAACCATCATACAAGAGGGCAGAGTTGTAATAGAGCAAGGGTTTGTTTATTGTGGTTTTGAGGATGAACTCACAGCTTCTCGCGGAGCTCGGGATTGTCCTTGGGCGTTCCAAGGGTATTGACGAGCCGCTGAAACGAGGTGACGGCGGTGTTGATCTGGAAAACTCCGGCGGCCACGGCTTGCGTGGAGTCCTGGTTATCGCTAATGAAGTCGCGCCTCAAAGCGATGCTCTGGCCGGCTTCCAGATCTTGAAAGCTCATGTCTAGGCTGACCTAATTTAGGGAAGTTGTCGATGGTGCAGGGGGAGTTGAAGCGAATTCTGATGGAAATTGGAAGGGATTATGGAGTACAGCAGCAGTCTTGGTGAAGAAGAAGGCAGCAGTCTTGGTGAAGAAGAAGGCAGCAGCCGCGGTTGAATTGATAGAGTTAGAGAGCACGGAAAATAGTTTTAACGCTTTTGGATACAACCCACGTTTTTTGCAGCGGTAATGATGAAGTTTCATCAGCACGACAAATTTGCCTCGACATTCTCATAGTACGTATATAATTATATTATTATATAATTTTTTACCAAAAAAAATCGCCAATTATTTAGGCAGTACCTATAAAATATATTTGCTAGGTATAATGGAATACAACCTAAAAAATGTCTCAATTTTGCCCATGTGTCAGTTTGATTTAGAATGACAGTCCTAATTTTCACATATGTTGCTATTTGGTGTCTCTGTCTATTTTTTGGGTTAAATTGGACGGAATCTAGTCACGTGAGTGGTTAATTTTCAAAATTCCAAAAGTACCCCCGACCAGCCAATTCCGGCTGATTTAAGGCTTAGTGTTTCGGCCAATTTCCCGGTCGATTAAGGCCAATTACGACCGATTTAGAGCTATCCCGACCGATTACGGCCGATTCCTGGTCGATTTAGGGCTATTCCGACCGATTACGGCCGATTTAGGGCTGCTCCGGCCGATTCCGACCGATTGGAGGTGGGTGGCTGGAGGTGGGTGGCCGGAGTCGTATGTGGGTGGCCGAAGTCGGGTGGGTGGCCGGATTGTCAGTTGGTTTATTTAAAAAAGGGCAAAATTGTCTTTTTAAGTAAATCTGTTAAATTTAACCCCAAAAACTAACGGAAAATCAAATAGGCACAAAACTGAAAATTGGGACACCAAATATCAACAGTTTAAAATTGAGACACCAAACTGACACTCAGGTCAAAATCCAGACAGTTTTTAGGCTCTACTCCCTAGGTAAAATAATTTACATCCATGAAAAGGTATCCGGTTGGTTATGATTCAAAATTATAAAACGAGTTATAATTATATTTTCAAAAGCGAACCAAATTCAAATCCCGCTAAAGATGTCGTCTTAGAAGGTATTTATCCATAACACTTCCACGACCACTCATATCGTGATCAACCTATAAAAAGAATTAGGTGTTAGCCATGGTCCAAGAATAGTTGGATCAACTGATAAACCAAATTGCGTTTTCAAAAGCGAACCAAGTTTAAATCCCGCTAAAGACGTTGTCTTATATAGAGCTTTAACTATAACGTTTCCATCACAAAATTACGAAATTTGTCTTGTATCTTTTTTTATGTGGGTTGTCTAAAGCAGCACATGTAACATACTTACCGTGGTCGTCCATAAGGAGTAAGGTGTTGGCCATGGTGACGAACTAAGTTCGAATTCCGCTATAATAGACACCATTTTGGGAATAGTTTTAACTATAATGCTGCAAGTCCAAAATTGCAAAAAAAAAAATCTCATATAAAAAAAAGTTTTAGTCATGCATATTTTTCCATTCATATAGCTCTAATGCATTTTGAAGCTAAAGTGATAGACCACTACAACTTATTATATAGTTAAATCGCCAAATTGCCTGTAAAATCTAAATTTTTAATAAACTTCTCCTAATTGGCCCACTAATGTTTAATTTTTTTATAAATTTCTCCTAATACTTATTATAATTTTAAATTCTTTACTTATCTCATGAACTCTATAATTGAAATTAAGCCCCAAACATAACATCATATGATTTTATAGTCCAAGACAACCGATTGTTTTCTTTTCTTTCCAAAGTTAAACAAAAACAGGTACAACTACTATCTAATATCTACTCCTCTCCCTAGCTTGGGGGGATAATATTCATCATAACACAATAACTAAAGTACCATCTATTATATCCAAATATACATATGCTACATTCCCTCATTTACACAATTACAGTGTACATATAACCTAATTTGATTGATGAAGGGAATATCACAAAACAGCATTTTTTTTTTAGGGTTAACAAGTCTTTTGGTCCATAATATTTGACAACTTTTGAGTTTTGGTCTATAATTTTTTTTTACCCAGTTTTAGTATCATATGTATGCATATTTTTCTAGTTTTTGTCCGACTGTTACATTCCGTCCATTTTTTCCGTTAAGAGACACGTGCAAGTCACGTGATCCACCCTAAGCTTTCAATTTTGTTCAAATTTGGGGGAATTGGCTCATAGAACTAGGTTTATGGTGTAAATTCCCCAAATTTGACCCTTAAACCTAGTTCAATTCGCCCAAATTGAACTAGGTTTAGGGTGTCAATTCCTCCAAATTTGAACAAAATTGAAAGTTCCAAGTGGCTCACGTGACTTGCACATGTCACTTAACGGAAAAAATGGACGAAATGTAACGTTCAGACCAAAACTAGAAAAATCTGCAAATATATGGTACTACAACTTGGCAAAAAAAAATCATCATGAACCAAAATCCAAAAGTGGTCAAACATTATTGACCAAAAGACATGTTAACCATTTTTTTTACCTTGTGGTATGAAGGGACAGCACGTGTAGCATGCTCGGTTTGGTCAAGCACTTTTAGTATTAGAAGAAGTCAATAGGCTCATCTGTTCAGATAGATTACTCATGTCTCCAACTCCATTGTCTGTATCATTGGCCTTGGAATCACATAAGAGCACAGAAGCAGCAGATTCTACATCAGTTGGCAATGAGGGGCTATCAACAAGGAGATCAAGATCTTCCCAGATAGCAGAATAATCTATATCATCTGAGGAAACACCCTCCATCATCATATCAACACCCAAACCCGGTATTTCAGATGATAGCTCATGCATTACAGCATCTGCCTCGACAAATTGGTCAGGACAAGATTGTACCTTTACAGAAGTCGGTGGGACCACCTCCTGAAGAGTCACTCCAGAGACACGGTTTGTCGAGCTTGCGGATGAAGACGAACCGTTGCCAAGATAGAATGTTGTACTGTCAGAAGAACTAGTGCTACTACTTTTATCAGCCTTCATCAGCTCTCTAAGCATTTTCGTGGTATCGTGGGGCTGGTACTTGATAATCTGTCCATCGAGTGGATTTTCTTGCCAAAGTCTTCGTTTCTTATTGACTTCTTCTTCACCGATGTGTCTACTGCTTTCGTTTTTCTGCTGAACAAACTGAGCCAAGAAACCGGGGCTCTGTACTGCCTTTGCCAGAAACGACATCATCTGCTGCTGTCGCTGCTCCATCCCGTGAAGGCGGTTTACCATTGTCTGCAGTTGGTTGTCAGTGCCCTGCTGCTGCTGCCTCAATCTCACGAGTTCTTGCATCAGCACATTTTTGTCCCTTTTCAGCCTCTCGATCTCTTCCTCAAGCCCAAATTTCCCGACCTCCACACAAGCTCCCACCGAGGAGGTATTGTGTGTGTTATGAGATTGTGTTGGCTGTTGATGGACTTGCTGCCCGTGCACGTGTTTTCTTCTAGTTATACCCTTCAGGAGATGCTTTTGGCCTCTTAGGAAACCCTCGTTCGCAAATTCCCAACGGTCTGGATCAACTTTCCTGAAACCCTGTTTCACATAAAACAGGTAGCACAAACACGAGAAAACCTGAATTAATGAGGTTTATAATGTAATGAGGTCGGTATATTCAGACTTGAAAAAACTGCAAAGTATCTCCATTATGCTACTGCTCTCATCCCAACAGAAACAATTGAGAAAATCTACTATATTAATGGAATAAGTATAATGGAAGCACAACACCAAAACCCAACTCCAAATAACCCCAGTCAAATAATACTTCTTTTGTTACTGTTTTTTCCCCTGGAAGTAAGAAATTCCATTAACTGAAAAGGTGTTACACAATAAAGTAAAAGACCAACAATATCAGCATAGTGAAGCCCGCACTAGATACACCAATCGGACAACACTATACATACAGATCCATGCTAGTAAAAAAAAAATCCCGAAGCTAAATATACATTCAAGCATGCCGAGAATTTACCCATAGAAGCCTCATGCAGACATACCGGAGAAAGCAGTTCCCTTTTAACAGAGGTCTTATTTTAGAAGTACTATATAATGATGGAAATTGTCAAACGTAACACGCTTAAACAACCTGCTACTGATGCTCGACTTTTCTAGAACAATTAGCAACAAAAAAGAGTCAGTTTAGTAGAATAGTTAACTAAATAAGCACTCTTGGATGATCCTAAAGTATGGCAACCAACTAGTCTGAAGAAAGCAACATATCACTAATGACCAAGCATTGATCTTCAATTTCCTTCCTAAGGTTTGCTAAAAATCAAACTTTATGAAGAAATGAACACCCGCTAGATTCAAATAAGAAATGAATCTATATGACTGCAGATAGAATTCAGTAGAGTTGAAAATGCCAGCAGATAAAACTAAGACAGGACATACGGGTAGGAAGGTTAAATTCAGGTATAGCCTAACAAACAGTGTATGAGTTCATAAATTTCCAATCAACAGTATCAAACAATTACTCGACAACATGCTCAAACTTAGCTAATCTCTTATCCTTCCTCTTATTCACCATGAATGTCCATTGTGAACAATCAAAGTTCATACTTCACATGAGTGATCATCAAAGAAAATATCCTAAAGAGAGTGTCACTTCACGAGGGATAAGTAGAAAGAGAGGTTCCATCCAATTTCCCAACATTTATGTCTGTTCAGTTCCTTCAAAACAAATGAGAACCAAACAAAGTCCTAAATATTGGCCTATTAGTAAAATCATAACAAACAAGCCAATTCAATACATTTAAGTTTCAATATGACAATCAAGAACAGACCAAATTGGTTGAATCCATCAACTCCATTTCAAGCAGAAATCTCTCATTAAACTTTGCATCATGAAAATCTCAGATTAGCACTTCATCTGTACTAGTTGGAATCGGAACTCATGGCCAGAACACTAATCTATTGAAAAGTGTCACCGGCCACTAAAACCTAAACCAGCTCACAACCTTTTCGAAAAATCAAATCTACAACACTACCTGAAGCAACTTAGCACTCACAACCTTCTTTCTGAATGATCTAACGCTGAATGCAATAAATAAAGCCCCCACCTAAGAGTAACTATCCACAAACAATCATCCTAATCAAAGCCCCAAGTGATGCGATCTAAGAAATCAGCAAAGGTTCATACTTACATATGTATTCAACTGACGGACGAAGCTGGAAAAGTTATTGTGCTTGAAGTACTTGGGCAAAAGATCTCTAGCGAACTCAGGAGGATTCCACACCACGAAGCTGTTATTGGAAGGGCTCCAGGAAACAATCGGGTCTGTAGCCGGATCATCGACCATGTCATAGGTCTTGCACAGGAAAGGAGGCGGAGCGTTGGCGTTAGACATCGGCAGGGGAGCTGCCATTGCCTTTTGCTTCGAGCCACTACTACAACCGCTGTCCCCGCCGCGAGTAGTTTCGTCCATCAGACAAATGAGAGACACAGCAGCAGGGAAATTTTAGGGTTTTGTGGGATTTGTAATGCCGACCATTGAAAGAATTCGAATGCTAGTGAGGTTGCGCGAGGGAGGGAAGGAGGGAGAGCGACAGAGAGAGAACGGCAGACGACACCGGTGGTGGTTGTCGATCAATCATCACTGGTCGAAATAAATTATTTTTTTTAGTTTATTTTATTAAATATAAATTACTGGGTTAATTAAAATATTCAACGTTTGGAATCTTGTATACCTCGAGGCTCGAATACAAAATTAGTAAAATATTTCATCTAATTTAAATAAAATTAGAAAATTGATTAAAATGACGAAATTGTTATTATTCACGGTCTATGCTCGTTCACATAGTCGTTAATATTTAATAAGCATATACTTAACCGTAAATTATATATATTAGATGTGAGTTTTTTTTTTTTATCTCGACGTGAGGGTTTAAAATGAGTTTTTTCTACAATGTTTGTGAAGCACCATGCTTTTGTTTATTTTATTATTAAGTGGACTCACTTGTAACATATATAAAATTTTAAAAGTATGAAAAAATATAATTTTTTTTAGTTACATATAATATTTGTATCATACTATTAATAATATCAATTTTTCTATGAGGTTCACATTTTAGCACAATAAAAAAATATAAAAAATAGTGTCACAAGCCTAATGTTTGTGGATCATAATAGAAAGACCTATTTAAAAGCAAATAGTTACCTAAAATAATACGAGTTGACAAATTGATATCCGAGATAACTTTTGTGACTTTTAAATACTTAAAAAGTCCAAACAATTGCACTTTTGAAGATACCTAAAAGTTAAGACTCCTCATGTACATATGAGGGATCTCAACAAATCAAAGGCTGGTACTTTGATAATCTGCAGAGTACCTTATTGCCCAAGTATTGGTTTCTTATTGACTTCACTGATGCATCTGCAGAGTACCTGCATTATGCTACTGTGCTCTCATCCCAACAGAAACAGTTGAAAGAAGGTAGGATCTACTATGTTAATGGAATGAACCAAATCACCTAAACCCAACTCTTAACAAATACTATTTTAGTGTCACTACAATGACAAGAATATGCAATAACATTCTTATTCTCACACAAACATATAAGATGAACCAGGTTAGATCTGCAAACTTAAGCATTGGAGATGATCACACCGAGGATAAACGAATCCAAATCAAATATCAATAACTAAATGGGGGAATTCCAGCACAAAATGGAAGTAAACTACTTTCTGATGAACTCAAAGTATTACCTGAAAGTGCCTATCTCTAGGAGACAAAATTTACATGAGACCAGCAGCAGCACCACTATCAAGTAGTCATAAACTCACCACCAAAACCTAACCAGCAAAAGAGTGTAAACTATCTAAAGGCAGTGACAATAAGAGAACTGCTCACGGGTTCTAATTTGACGAGCCGGGGAGTGTCCCTTTATCACAATCTACAACTGTGGTGGTCGTGTTAACTTCATCCTCCTCTAAGTTTTTGGCATTCTGGACGATATCGCAAAAGAAATCGGTCAAGACCGTTTCATAGCACGGCATTTTGGCGTAGCCAGGGAAGTAATTGATATCAATTATCAAGTACCTAGTACCGATTCTTGAATCCCTTATCACATCAAAGTTGAACAGATTCAACTTCAATGCTTTCCTCAAACCCCTCCCAATCTCAGTCATGAAATTCTGGGGCGGCATCTCCGTATCCTCCAGATGCATCAACTCGTAATACTTGTCAATTTTCTCGTTTGTTGCCAAGTTAGAGACTTGAGAGAACGAAAGAGAGCCTTCGCGAGACTCTAATTTCTCCTCAGATACATCGGGCAGGGATTTCCTTTTGACGCATTTCACATGCGTACCGGCCACGTAAACTTTGAAGATAACCCCACCGTGGTTGACGAACTGTTGCAGCACAATCGGTGGCTTGAGTTTGTTGAGTCCGTCATGGCTGAAGACGAGAACCATCTTGTGAGACTTGGCGCTTCCATCTGCCACAAGAGGCTTGGCTATCACAGGGAACTTCAAGCTCGCCCAGGCCTGCGTATCGAACAGTGTCTCCTTGTCGTAGATCACCATCTGGTTAGGTATGCCGAACGACTCCGTCTCGCTCTCAATCTTGAGCTCCGAAACAACCTGGAGCATCGAAATCCGGTTGTGCAGCCTCTCAATCGCGTCAGGAGCGTCCACAATCATGGCATTAGGGTTTCTTGACCTGAAATCGTCGAGCTGCCGTCGCCAGTCCTGGCCGTAGAGCTTGTGGAGGATACAATCGAAGGGACCTTGATCTGAAAGGGGGCGGTCCAGGTCGATTCTGAGCAGATCGATTCCGTAGGAGGCTGAAAGAGCGAGAAGCGATTGTTGGATGAAACTGTGTTGCTTCTTGGGCAGCAACGCGTATCCTATGCTGTATCTTCTCTGTGCCATCAGAACCGACTACAATTGCAAAACTCCAGCGAACATCAGATGAACTCAAAATGGCTTCACCGGCGGTCTCCTCTCCTCTCCTCCCGTTTTCTCCTGCGAACATCAGATGAACATCTTCGACGAGATCGACAGAATCTATCTATATGGTGACTAGAAGGTCGTAATCATTTTCTTTTTTCTGTTCAAAGAAATAAATTAAATGAGAAAACTTTCACAAAGGGGTGGTGGCGCAGTTGGCTAGCGCGTAGGTCTCATAGCTAAACTGAGTAATCCTGAGGTCGAGAGTTCGAGCCTCTCTCACCCCACAATTCTTTTTTATGGGTTTTTCTACCTTTTGCAACTCAAAGGCATGCAGCTCTAGTAGGTATTAAACAGGGACACCTCTTTGTTTTGCTTTCTCATTCTCTATGTATTAAAGACCTTTTTGAATCTTTGATTGATCTCACAAAGTCGAACACATCAGATGGTCTCTTTCATCATGCATCATGAAAGTCAAGACTCTCACCCACCCTTAAATTGCAAAACATGAAGAAAACACGATTTAGACAACCGCCCCAATAACCTCAAAGAGTTTATTTCAACTTGATTTCTTAACTATTGGATTATGCACATCGTGAAATGTGTAAAAAAACAATTTTTATATCTTCTTGAATTCTGATTGATTCTAATGGCCGAGTTGAAATGTACTTGACTGCATTTTAGCTGCCCCTAACTCAAAACCATCTATCTGAATACCAATCAATATGGAAACCCGCAATAAATGTAGCATCATCATCATGTTAGTAAGTAACCTGAGACACAACAGCAACATAACTAACTCCGATAAATAGCAACCCGAATAACAGTGACATTTGAGCATTGCCTATGTCCACTACAACCTAACAACAACATGAACCTACCCAACTCAATCCACAGTAAAGATTTGATTAAGGGTCTAATGTCAAACCGCCCTGCAAATGACTTGTATTCCAATCCCAACAAATGCATAAATTTTTCTTCTTTTTTTTTACCGATGAGCTTGACTCGCCCATATATGATGGGGGTGGTGATTGAACATCTGCTGCTGCTGCATATTGGGGTGCATGGTTTGGCTCACATTGTTGTAATAAACTCCTCCTGCTCCTCCAGAAGAAGAAGGGTGGTTGTTGTTGTTGATTGGGCTGCTGCCAGTGCCACCACCTTCATCAGATGACTCGCTCGATCCTCCTTCTTCTTGAGAGGGTGGTGGGTTTGCAAGCATTTGTTGGTTCACACCACCAAAGCTTACTCCCTGAGGTGGTGGACCTGAAGCTACCACAGTCCCCTCTGACTTCACAGAGTTTGTGCTTGGTTTCTTCCCTCCTTCCATAATAAAGCTACCAACAATCACCTGGATATTTGAAAAAGAAATGAGATTTCTATTTTGTGTTCAACTTGTTAGATTCCACATTGGGCCGAGTCAAGACCAACAGGGCAGCAGAGAGCAATATGCAAGAGGGGTTCCATCCTAAAACCAATTGGTGATAGGAGGAGATGGTCCACTTGCTTATATACTACTCAATTTTACAGATACCAGCCGGTGTGGTACTCCAGACTCACGGTGAATGTCTATTTCAACATTTCCTCTCACTGTGAGGGCTCTCTGATTTCAACAGACCCTCTTCCAGGTACAGGCCCGTCCCGGGCTCTGATACCATGTTAGAGCCCCACCTGCATATATGATTGCTCTCTGCTGGCCCGTTGGACTTGGCTCGGCCCAATGTGGAATCTAACACAACTTAATATGGAGTTGCCATTGATTGTTGTGTTACAAGATAATTGTGTTATATACCTGTACTGGTGAGGCAGCTATGAGCATTCCGGCGACTCCACCACCGAGCACACGACCATCTGATCCAGCCAGTGATATACTTAGCCCACTATTTCTGTTCTGGTGGTCACTGCTATCACTTTCCACATATACAAACGACCCCGACAGAGAGATTATTTCATACCGACCCTGAAATTTGTGCAAACACCAATTTTTTTTTTAATTGATGGATATCTCAAATTGGCTAGGTAAGGTTGCAGAGATCAATCACCTCATATGACACAGCAGCACCAGATAATGCAGGTTGCTTGAGACTAACATTGGATACTGCACCATTTGCAGACAGAATGCAAACTGTTCGTGGCCCCTGCTGTGAGAAAGCAGCAATCTTTGAAGCTATATCCTGAAAAGAAATCAACATTGGTAACAAGTTAACAATAACTCAACTGCTTATTCAAACACAGGTACATGATCTGTAGGTGTGGTTGGTTCTCTAAGCTTATCCACTTTCTCTTAAGCTGCAGACTTTTACCAACTATAAACAAAATGGTACTAACTAATATATAATTCATGGCTCATGAAAACATTTTCTACTCTTTCCACTGATAATATCGAAAATACACTTACTTCTCTATAATCAGACTAATATTTACAGATGCAGAAAGAAAGTAGATGTTTGTGTTATGCAACATTTTGAGCAACATACATTTCTTTTATATATATTCTGAGTGTTAATAGGACTAGTAATATCAAAGCTTTCATCATTTGCATGAAAGCAATGTACACTACATTGACCCATTTCTTCCATACCAATTGAAAGGAAATCACAGCTCTAACATAGTGCAAATGAAACTTCAAAAACCTGCATGTGGTTGTACTGAATATATGGGACAGAAAGCTTACTTCTACAGAAGAAAAACGAAAAAACAATAGATTTCTGCGTTTGGCCCCACAATGAGTAAACTGAAACCAATGTTGTCAAATGCGAAAGGCGACATGAGGCGATAAGGCCAAACATCGCCTCAAATTTAAGGCGATAATGAGGCACTCGCCTCATTAAAAAAGACGACCTACTTAAGATATCTATAATATCTACACAAATACCATATATAACTCAAGAAAAGGAAGGTAATCTTATTTTTTTATTTGTTTATTTTTATTCTATGTTTTTAACCCAAAAACTAATAATCCGGTCCTATGATAAATGAAATAACAAGTTTCAGTACTATTTTAATCACTTTTATAAAAAAAAATGGACCTTTATGCAACTTTTCAAAAATTATAACAAAAACCCTAGTTTAGAGAAGCAGTATATCCTCCACTTTCACGCGTCACTTTGAAGCTTCTTTTAGCTCCCTACGCTCTGGAACAAAATTCAGGTAACTGACTGAAATTCACGAGGCAAGCGGCGCGCGCCTTTAACAACACTGACTGAAACCATGTCTCATTTATCATTACTTACCAAAACTGCAATATCAAGAGTGCCAACTAAGGCATGATCAAATTTTGTCAAATACAAAAAAAAAACATGCATACACCATATGCAGATCAACTTTGCAAATCAGAGGAACCCATGAAGAAAATGCCTAAACTATCCCGCCTTTAAATGCCATTAGTAGATCAGATTCTTTCAAGAAAATCACATTTAAGTCAAAGAGCTCAAGGAACCCAGTGAATCTCCTTAAAATTATGTCCCCATAATGAAATTGAGATGTTTCAAATTTAGCACCAAATTTCACATTGTGTAACTTATATAAACTAGCAACTATCATAATAGCAGGAGTTCAGCAACTTTGAAAAACAAACACGGATCAACTCAGCATACCTCGCCACTTTTCACTAGAATCACATGCGGAGTGAAGCCAACACCTCCAGAACCTGCAGAGACCTCAAAAAAAATTCAAACTTTGGGACACATAGATGATGCTGTAAGCAGACAAAAACAATAATATACCTAATGCATCTAACTGCTTCTTTCCAGATCCCGGTGGCCTTCCGCGGTGCTTCTTACTTTGAGGCTCTGAGGGGGGTGAGCTTGGGCCGACGACATGACCGGCGGAGGAAGGCGGAGTTGAAGCTGGTCCGAGCCCGAGAGCAATGTTGCCTTCTGGTGCGTATTTCCTCGGCCTGCCGCGCTTCTTCTTGGCCGGCTCGATCGAGAACCCAGAGGGAGAGGATCCGTCGTAGAGGCCAGTGGTGGCAGCTCCCATGGATTCCATCGGCTCCGACGAGGGCGGCGGGGCGGCGACGGAGTTGAAATTGAACCTGGGTTGCATCATGGAGGCGGATGAGTTAGGGTTCATCAGGTGATGAGACGCAGGGTTTGTGGGGTAGGAGTTGTGACCCATCATCATGCCGGGCAGCGGCCGATGTGGTTGTTGCTCGTTATCTCTCGAGTCCATTTCGGAGCCTGAATTCCGCTACGAAAAAAGAGATCTTTATGGCCCGTTGCTGCAAAGAATGGAGAATTCTTGAAAGCTGGAACCACCAACCACTTGAAAACAAAAGTGAATTCACGCAAAGAGAGAGAAAGAAGATCCCGAAGCCTAAGCTAGGGTTTAACTTCTTTGGGAGATGGAGAAAGAGACGGGAAGAGGAACAAGAAGAAGAACAAGAAAGAAGGGGTTTAGTTGTAAGAGGGTTATTTATTATCTCGATTTCAAATGAAATTACTAATATCTAAACTTATAATTATGTTTTTTTTTTAAGGATTATCTCCTACTCCATTTTTTTTTTTCCAGACTACTATTAAGATATTGATATATATGTGTTCTGAATGTACTTAATTTTGTGATTTTTTTTTATTGAGATAGGTGAACTTTAGAAGAAAAATATTAAATCTATTGATATGTGTCAAAATCTTAACTGTGATGCACGATTTGTGACAAAAAAAAGCGGGGCAGAATATCTAAATTCGTTACTTTAACTGTAATTTGAGAGTGAGGCGGGAGATCTAAATCTGTTAGTTTAACTGCAATTTGGAAATAAATTATATATTTATAACAAAAAAAAAGCCCATCGCTTAAGTGAGATTAAAAAAAAATTATCATGTGTACATATTTTCCAAATTTGTTTACATTAGGGGTGAAATTAAAATCCGGTTGGTCTGAAAAACCGGTGAAAACCGAACCGGACCGAAAAAACTAAATCTGAAATATTCGATTTGGTTTTTTGTCGAAATTTTTTGCTCTAGTTCGGATTTTCAATTCGGTTTGGATATTGAGCTTTGAGGACTGTGGGACCGAACCGACTGTTATGCTAATTAAATATATACAATATATATTATATTAGTTTATATTAATTAATATAATTAATTAATTAATTAGGTTTATATAAATTGTAAAATAGGCCATTTTGAAGATTATTTTTTCTACTTTCATTTTATAATTTATCTAATTATAATAATGGAATTAATTTTTCATTTTGATTTGATATAGTCCATAAAAATGACAATAATTTATAACAGTAATTGCTAATATTGGATTTTCGGTTTAAACCGAAAACTGAAAAAACCGTACTACTAATGTACGGTTTATTTTTCATCAAACGATTTTTTATCAGATTGTTTTAGGGAAAAAAAAAAAAAATCAGACCGAAAATTTTGACACCCAACCAAAATAAGCTAAAAAACGGTCTGATCGGTCCGATTTCATCCCTAGTTTATATATAGGTTAATTAATAACTAGTAGAGCGCGAAATATGGGAATGAGCAGTTTGTCAAAGGGTTCGGCTAAAATAAACTCGAGTTTATTTCAACTCAATTTCTCAGTCATCATCAGATTATGCATATGTAAGAAACACTTTTTATCTCTCCACAATTATGATTGATTCTCTGTCATAATTAAACGGCTGATAAATCAAGTTTAAGTAAACTCGATTATATTTTAGCCGACCACTTTGTCAAATATGTGTGGTTTGTACAACAGCTGTTGAAGTGGAAGTAGTTGTGTATTGTTGAGCAAACGTATTGCATTGATTGGTCAAAACAAGGAGACAAGTAGAGTGGTTTTCGTTGTTGGGCCGGCAAAGGGATTATGTCTTTTCCTTTTCTTTCAAAACCCAATATAGTCATTCATTACTTTGTCAGTCAAACAAAAACGCTTTGAAAAACACCAAATTAAATATACATTCATTATTTCATACAAGAAATTCAATTAAACATAATTTCATTATTTCACTTAACTAAACAACATATTCTTCATTGTACGTCACTTCCAATCATCAATCATCATCATTTCCGATCGAGGTTACCTAATAATACAAAATATAGACATAATGATTAGGTGTATTCATGTATTTGTTATGCAGCGAAATTTAAAGAATTAAAAATATGATCATAGATTTTGCTCCCGAATTACTCTCAGTTATTGATAACAAGTTTAAGTATAAACACGTAATTGCTAAATTACTATTAGTTTTACTGAAAATAATTAATTACCTCGGTTATTGCTGAATCATCATCTTCATCTACATCAATCGACTTAATCTTTCTTAACTTCATAGATGCAGCTATAACAATGAAAGAAAATATATGAATTAGTAAATATAAATAATAACTTACATTGACTAGTCACCCTCAGTTAAAATTATAAACCCTAGAAAGTGACAAATTTGGTCACATATATGGAAATGCAGCAAATTGTTGAAATGGATACAATTGAAATATGATAATTTAAGAGATCCATACATTCAAAAGCATAGTAAGGGAATTTAGGAATAAGATTGAATTAAGAATTATTGTTATTTTGGTAAAGGATTAAGAAGTGTGTACTACATATATATATAATGGTGATGGTTATAACAAATGTTATGAACTTAATACCATAATCATAACCATTGTGGGTACAAAATTCATCACCATAACCGCACCATACCATAACGGTGCAGTTAACTATTGCGGCAAATAGTGCGAAAAATCTTGGTTACTCAATTTTCACCGCACCATTATCGACCTTTATTATAAGGATGACAATAGCTTAAAGCTGCGAGTTTAATTCACATTCATGTTTGCACTATATATTTTTCATGCAATATATAACTGCTTTGTATTTGTATAAATTATATGGATCATATGTATTCATACTACAACACAATATGGACTACCTGATGGAAATAGAGGATATATACTACAAAACAAAACACGTGTACATGCCAGGTAAACTAATTACGCGGTGGAATAGGGACACATACTAGTTTCTTACTTTATGTAGACCCAAAATCTTGAGGGGTAGAAATGGAAAAAAAATATAACGAAAATGATGAATAAATAAAGCAGAGTTTCTCTTTTGCCACGTGTTAACCATTCTAACATCAATCAAAATTGTCGTTCAAAAAATGACGGTCAATTTAGCATTTTCCTTTTGGTTAAGTTATGTGCAGATCATGTGATGACTTAACAATTAGATTTAACGGTAACAAAATTCATCTAAAACAAAACATGTTATATCCATTACAAAATATTTTATATCTTTTACAGCAAGGGTTAATTATCAAATTGCTAGGTTTGGATCTGCGAACAAATTGCTAGCTCACATTTATTTCCGGACAAATAGCTAGTTCAGGTTTCCTAACAAATGGCTAGCTCACATTCACTTTTCCATTAGTTTTTAACGGAAACGGCACGTAAACGATATGTGATTATGCGAAATGATTAAAATGCCCCAACACATTATCTTCTAATATTATAGAGTCTAACATGCTTAAGACCTATACACTATTTAATGTGATCACTTGATTTTGTATGTGGGTACTTTATTTTAACCTAAAATATTACATATGTGGGTTTGGTTAATAATATTATAAAATGATGGGTTATGTCATTTTGGTCATTACATGACGTGCACGTGCTGATTTTGTCAAAAAAAAAAAATAGTAAAAAAGTGAACAAAACTAGTTATTTATTCACTTAAAAGAACATGAGCTACCTATTTATCCGAAAAAAAAACGTAAGCTATCAATTTATTCACAAATCCAAACTTAGAGCATCCACAATGGTATTACGTAAAAATTACGTAAACGTGGGTCCTACATGTTTATTTAAGTAAAGCAAAAAAACTATTTACGGTGGTGTTACATAGCATTCCTTAAAGATGGGTCCCACACGTAAATTTATATTTTTACATAAAGCATTCCTTAAATATAAGGAATGCACTATGTATTACGTAACAAATTTTAAATATAAATCAATTCATTTTATAATTAATGATAATATCGTATTAGTAGTTGTTGGAAAATTTAATAATAAAATACATTTAAGAAATATGTTTAAGTAATACGATTGCAGAGAAAATATTTTTTATATGTGTACTAATTTTACGTATTACGTAAAGTGTACATAAATATCTTCGTGTCAACTTTAAAGAATATTGTTCACGTATAACCACTATGGATGCTCTTAGGCTAACAAGTAACAATTAATCATCACATCACTTTTTTTCGTATATTTTTCCATATAATTATCTAAACTGTATTAGTTTAAAGGAAAAAAAAAAACACTGTATATTAAGAAAAGAAGAGTAATGGAGATTTTTTTTTTTTTTTGCCAAAAGAGTAATGGAGATTGATCGAACAAAAACCCTCTAGCAAGATTGTTTGTGCCCCCAGTATTTAGCTCATCTCACATCGTCATCTTCCCCAGACAACAAAATTCTCTGCATATTCTCCCACAATTCAATTCAAAGTAATCGCGCTCTGCTGGAACTACCACCTAACAACCACAGCAACATCTCCTATGTTTTGATACGGATTGGAACATGGGTTTCTTCAGGAAGATAGCGGGATTGTTTGGTCTCAGCAGAGACGAGGTCAACAAGGACAGCGAAGAAGATGAAGAAGAAAACGGCAATCGAGCCACCGATGACACTCCCTATCAGCAATCTGGCTTACCTAGAAAAGGCTTTAGCGTCCCCGTCCAAGTTGCCGTAGATCGGCCTAACTTTGGCCCAGTTATTGTCTCCTGTAGCACCGGCGACGGCGGCGTCCAGGTCTGTCTTCTGTTAGAATTTCGTAATCCATATTTTATTTTTTGTTTAAGATGTATTGGTGCTGTTTCAGCTTTGGTCACCTGCCAACTAAATCTAATAGATTAGTCTTTGAAGATTAGGTGTGGATTAGGAATGCTGAAGTTGATGTGTGCTTAGAGGGTTGAATCTAGTAGCGATGCTTGATTTTCTGTTGATAGAATGTCAACTTTCTTCATTTGGTACAGTTTCCTTTCTTCTAGTAGTGATATAGCTTAATGCATTTAATTTGTTAGGTTGGATGATGAGAGGTGGATTCGGCAGAGTTCAAAGAGTATATGCAATAGGTGGACAGAGAGAGAGTTATGAGTCTGATAATTTTGATACTAAAAAATCCCTAATGTAGACTATCATGGTTTTGATATTAAAATTTGGAGAACTTTTCCTTAATCCAGAGAGTTGTTAGAAAGACACTGTGAGTCTGACAGTTCATTTTTTACACCAATCTTGACATGGTTTGATGTTAAAGTTTGCACCAATTTACTGGTATTCCCGAGTTGTAGGGTATGCAAGAGAGCTTTTAGAAACTAAAGGCAAGAAAGATTGAAAACTGTGACCCTTGAAGTGCAATGTGAAGGAAGCGTGATAAAATCAGTTGTTGTTTTAGAATTCGTGGGGATGCAGGGATATAATGGGCATTAGCAAATCCACCTGAGATTAAACTTCTATATATGTTCCTGCTATGATAGATAGACACAGCAGTATGTATTGGAGGATTCAACTAGTAATGGAGAAGCTAAGGCTTCCACCTAGTGACCTAGTATAAGTCTTCAATTCTAAAATTATAAATCCCTGATTATAGAGATCTGCATTAACTTTTTGAGTTTGTCCCCTCTGCATAGCAACAAGCGTTCATTTGGATTATATCTTAGTTATCTTCAAGATATAATATATGGGCTTAATTTTTTTTTTATATACCAACTAAGGTGAAACTGTGAACAGTGAGATGTGAAAATGGTTGGGGTTGTGGTTCTAAATGATGAGTCTTTAACCAAACAATTAGAGTGAACTAAATGGTAAATGGCAGTGAATGGTGATCAGATGGTTTGTGAGAACCGCATCTATAATGGAAGAATTACATTAGGGTCCGGTCATGATTAGAAGTATTTGAGGGGTTCTTTGGGAAGTAGTTTGGACAAGGTTTCAGGATTCTACAATTACTATTTACTGGTTAAGAAGAATGGAGCAAGTTGATTAGTTTTATCTGTGAATTTCTTTCTAAAGTTCGGATTTGGATAACCTGACAACTCCTAAGAAATTGCCCTTTTTTTCTTGGCATCACGAAGATCAGGATGCAACTGTGTTAAATTGGTTGTATGTTTATGCTGATTAAGATGTGAAGGCAAAAAAACATTCCTTTGCTTAAATAGATGACAAATGTCTGTCTAACTATAGCTGGTTATATGTCAAAACCATTGAATTGAACAAGTTAAGTCGACTACTCATTCTCAGGGTTGTTTGTTAGGAACTGTGGGAACCAAGTTAGGTCAGTGACCAAGGAACATTTGTTTCTTCTGTTTTCATGCTTGATAATCTTTTTTGGAGCAAAATTGACTAGCATGCATTAAGGCTAGTTTGCATACATAATCTCCTATAACTGCAGATCAAATTATAAATTCAGTTTGTTCATTACATTTGTTGACAGGTCATTACTCAGCTTTTGACTTTTCATTATACTAGTCATCTACACTTATTTACGCAGTTTCAAACATCAATAAATAGTAGTTTTCAGTTGCCATCTCCCCTGGAACTGGAAGTGAACCCTTTTGTCTCTTGATGATAAAATGACTAAATGAGTAATTGTAACGGCAACAACTAGCTAACTGTTGATAATATGCATGGAGATTGTCGCCATGTTTGTTTCTGTTGTGTGGCATATAGAAACATGTTTTGGATCCAATTATTTGTGTTAATAAAAATTGTACGTTTTTGTTGGACGTGTACAGGGGCTTCGATGGTGTGCAAAACGTCTTAGGATAGATGAAGAAGGAGATGTGGCCCACGAGTTCCTGAACGAGGTTTCTCCTGAAACATCATCAGAGGAGCACAGGAAGCAGCAGTTGGGACCAAAGTTTCAGGTGCATCACAGTACACGGCCTGCTAATGTGAAGGATCAAGTGGTGACCAACCATGGCAAGATCCAGCATTGCATTGAACACCAAGGTAGTCTAACATGGGTGTGAGCCCTTTAGATCGAGAATTCTTCATCTCATTCACGGTGTTGTGTACGAGATTAATTCGAGGCATTAAAGGTGAGTGACCCTCTCTCTGGCTGTCTACATGCTTGCTTGTTTGAGCATTATATTATACTTTTGGGGAGTGCTGATGATTCTAGATGAGAATTGTATTGGTTCTTCATAGATCATACTCTGAGAAGCTAGCTAGCTCTGTAAACCATTAGAATGTTGAATGACCTACTCCACTGATTATGATTTCTTGATTGATTGCTGCCATCTTGGTTGGAGTTGAACCTTAATTTCGAGCTTGTTAATTGATTAAATGTGATTCGATTTCGGGTTAAGGACAGTGATTTTCTTCTTTCATTCCTTTAATCTGTAAACCCTAACTCTGTATCATCTTCTTGAATCTGCATTATTCTTGGAACTAGTCTTCATGAAAGTAGAATACTACTTATTAAGGTTTTCTTTCAAGTTCATGTAAAGTAAAATTCACTTTATATAATAGATGTCATGTAAAATATTTGTAAGTTATTAATAGATATACTTGATTTAGATTCTCTATATTAATTTCGAATTCGGAACTGAATTTACATGGATAATGGAATTATGCCACCTGGAATCTAAACTAACAACATGGAATAATCAAGGAATAGCAATTTCTTGCGATTTCTTATTCTCATGTTTGTTTATCGGAGTTTTGCTTGAAATGAAATCTCAATTCCAAACGGTCGGAATAGCAATTCTAACATTCACTCCTAAGAATGACTATCCTTGACTTTGGGGAATCAGATTCCGACCGATATTAATGGAAAGACAAGTATGCATCTACGACTCCTGCTGGTCACCAACCCAATTCCGACGATTCATCACCTTAACTCCGACCGACCATCTAACTCCAGTCGACCACCAACTAACTCCGGCGACCACAAATCTCACCCGGAGGTTGTCATTAGCTACCTGACGTCAGAGAGCTCTCCAACCCAAATTGAAGTCACAGACGCTCCATCGGAGCCCTTTATAGCTCCGGTCAGAGCCTCGCTCGCTGTGTTCCCAATAGGGGCTGAAATGCTCATAATCAGAGATCTTCGGCTCCATAAGTGGTTGACGACGACTTCTGCAGTCGTCGGCGACCTATTCGACAGTTTCTAGGGTTGCTGGAAACCATCCTATGCAATTTTATCTGCCAAATATGTTGTAAAAGCCAATCCAAGTAGCTTAAGGTTTTTTTTTTTACCACTAAAATGAATGTGCTAGTAGCGGTGAATATAAGTCTATCCCGCTACACAATATACGCGTTTTCTTGTTCTGAATTTTTCCGACCAGACTTAATGAACAATTAGCATGCGCTGATTCTATCAACAACCTAGTATAATTAAGATATCAACCCGTTAAACTCAGTTTTATTCACCTCATCATATGTATAATGCTGTATATATGCATACAAGACGTATTTTTTAACAGGTCACCGTGACTCGACGTGATTTCAAATTTGCTCTTGTAATTCATCGTATATATATATATATATGTTTCTTTTAGAAATGGCCTTCAAATATCCTACGGGCCTGGCCGGCGCCAATCAGTCCAGTATTTTTATTTTGTTATTATTAATTTAATTAACAAGAAAATAAAGACAAATTCATCGTCTCTGTGTTTGGACAGCAAGATCTTTTCCTTCACTCAGCTTTCCATCCATGGCTGCTTCAGCTTTCATCCACCACAATCCATTCCCACCAAGACCCTCACTCCTCACGCGCAAATCCATTTCCAGAATCCCCATCCGCTCTTCTCTCACCCCACAATTAGGGTTTTCCGATCCTCTGGTCCTTCAATTGGCCGAAACTCTCGAGGACTCACTGCCGTCTTCTACTTCCTCTACTCTTCAGAAGATTCGAGATACCTCCTCCCAGTCTCTTCTATCAACTCCATGGCCTACCCGCAGAGACGAGCCCTTCCGCTTCACCGACACCTCATTCATCAAGAATTTGGAAATATACCCCACCACCTCACAACCTCCCGAATCTTTGAATTCCTTTGTGGATGTTGACCTCCCTTCGCCGATTCTAACAATCGTAGATGGGCACATCGTGAACTCGCTGTCCAATTTGGTGGATTTGCCTGACGGAGTTTATGTGGGCAGTCTACTGAATGCACCATCCGAGAGTATCGTCGATAGGGTGAATGAGCTTTTACGCGATGATTTTGATAGCGGAGACTTGTTCTGGTCTATCAATGGAGTTGGGGCGCCTGATTTGGCCGTAGTTTATGTTCCTTCGGGCTGCGTGGTTGAGAATCCGCTCCAGTTGAGGTACATTTCGGTTGAAGGCAGCGATGAAGGGTCGGGCAAGTTGCCGATTTCGAATCCTAGGGTTTTTGTTTTGGTGGAGGAAGGAGGGGAAATTGGTGTGATTGAAGAATTCTGCAGCGGTAATAGAAGTAAGTGCTATTGGGCTAATCCAGTGTTGGAGGTGGTGATTGCAGAGGGTGGTAGATTTATGCATTCATATCTGCAGAATCAATCTCCTCGTGCTGCTCATATCAAGTGGACTTCTATCCGCCAGGTAATTTCTTCTCTTTTCTGCTGATTCAGCTATGATGCTCTTTCTCAGAATTTCTTGAACTGTGGATGGAGAAAAGTAGAACAAAATACTCTCTATATGCTCATTTAAAGTTTGCAATGTATTTGCAAAATGGGTTTCAGAGGAAGCTTAATAATTGATTGACCTCTAAGATATTGTAGTTGTCAAATAAATGATGTTTCAATCCTTTAAGTTCAAGTTCAATAATTGTAATGTAGTGTTGGGAAATTCCCTAGTTTCTGCTATCTAGAGTTTGATGTAGTTAGTTTATGATCTAGTATGTCATCAGATTGGATTTTGGTAAAGCATATATTGGAAAATGGCATGAATTCTGGTTGTTTTGGTGGAGACTAGCTGAAATATAGCTCATCTTAATGTAATAGTAGTTGTAACACAACACTTGTAGTTAGAAGGAAACAAGATAATTGAGTCTTACATTGTTCCTTATGTATGTATCAATCTAAAAGCAACTTGTATGTAAAATTTGCATGATTTCAACTTGCTTGACAAAGAAAATGAAAATAAAAGCCGTTGTGATGCATACTATGTTTATTTGCAGGAATCGAGCAGTAAGTATGAGCTGACAGAAGTGAGTATGGGAGGGAGGCTGAGCCGGCACAACCTTCATATTCAACAACTGGGGCCTGATACGGAAACCCAACTTTCAACGCTTCATTTGTCAGTCACTGAAAACACTCAGGATTTGCATAGCAGCTTAGTTTTGGACCATCCCAGAGGCCGCTCCAATCAACTCCACAAGTGCATTGTTGCACATTCGAAGGGTCAAGCCGTATTTGATGGAAACGTCAAGGTCAACAGGTAATCTAACTGACTAACTAACTAACTAACAAACATGTATGAGTAAATGAATAGGTTAAGAACCTATAAACTGTCTGAAGTTTGCCCCATATGAGATTTTGGTGTCTGAAGTTTAAAATGTTGATATGGAATGTCTGAAATTTCACTTTTGTTGAAATTTGATTTTCCAAATTTGACGGAACGATGCGAAATGTCAAAATTGTCCCTTATACTATTATGTTTCGACCGGCCGGCCACCCTACTCTAGCCGGCCACCACCCTACTCCGACCGGCCACCACCCAACTATTGACAATTTTGGGATTTTTTTTATCGGGTTATGTGACCAAGTTCTGTCAATTTTAGCTGCAAACTTGACGGAGACATCAAATTTCAACAAAAGTGGAAATTCAGACTTTCCTTTTAACATTTTAAACCTCAGACACCAAAATCTATCTCACATGGTGCAAACTCCATACAGTTTACAGGTTCTTAACCCTAAATGAATACATTAGTGAAGTGTGTGTTAAATGAAGTGAGGATTTGGTGATGATGATTAGGTTTGCACAGCAGACAGATGCTCGACAACTAACAAGAAGCCTCCTGCTTGAACCTCGAGCAACCGTGAATGTGAAGCCGAACCTGCAGATAATAGCTGACGATGTAAAGTGCTCACACGGAGCTGCAATAAGCGATTTGGAAGAAGGACATCTCTTCTACTTGCAAGCTCGTGGAATTGACAGGGACACGGCTAGGAAGGCTCTGGTCTTCTCCTTTGGTGCTCAGGTTGTTTCCCTGCTGCCTCATCCTACAATTCGTAAGAAAGTAGAGACTCAAATTAAAGGACTGCTGCTTGGATCCCCCATTTTACCCAATTAAAGCTTTCTTTTTCTTTTGTGTAATGTTAGTCAACTTCACTCTGATAATGTAAAGGAAAAATTATAGTATTCCTGATTTTGAAGCTTGTGGATTATGAGGTCAATCAATATCAATGTGAGTGAAGTGGTATAATATTAATAAATATCATTGTGTTGTTGTTTCTCATAGAAAGTACCACACCGGTTGTATTGAAAAAGCAAGAATTGTATATATAGTGAGTTTGGGAAGTAAGTGATTGTGTTCGTAGAAAGGAGAGATGGTTGGCATCTCCCCTGACAGGTATGGGAACAGCTTTCGAGCTTACCTGTTCACACATTCGGTTAAGGCTACCCACCTTCTTGTAAGGTGGATCTATAACCCCCATTTTTTTTTAATTAATATTACAAAAATGGGTAACAAAAACTTGCATTTTTCTTAGTAAGTTTACTAGTTGCATTTGGCAAAAAAAAAATATATATATAATAATTCTAATTTGATGACGCATGATATATACACAATATTGTTCTCATTTAATCGGAAATTATATTGCATATTGAAACTTTTATATAAGAATTTTTATAACCCCATTTTTTTATATTATACAAATGGGTAACTCAACTTGCATTTGGCTTAGTAAGTATACTAATTGCACAAATGGGTAACTAAAACTTGCATTTTTCTTAGTAAGTTTGCTAGTTACATTTGGCAAAAAAAAAAGTATACTAATTCTAATTTGATGACGCGTGATATATACATAATATTGTTCTCATTTAATCAGAAATTATATTGCATATTGATACTTTTATATAAGAATCTTTATAACCCCATTTTTTTTCATATTACACAAATGGGTAACTCAACTTGCATTTGGCTTAGTAAGTATACTAATTGAATTTGGCCAATAAAAGTATACTAATTCTACTTTGATGGCGCATGATATATACATATTATATATTGTTCTCATTTAATCGGAAATTATATTGCATATTGATACTTTTGCGTAAGAATAATATTCAATTCACTCTCTTATTTGGACTATCTAAGAACGACAATTTTCAGATCGTGTATATCGTTTCTCTTTGCACAAAAATAGTAATTGTAATTTGTCTAAAAAAAGTTTTTAACTATCAAATCCTCTAAATTCTTAATTTTAGGCTAGCATAGAAAGTTGCTACCTAACTTTATGATAGAAGTAAATAAAGTAACATATAGCAATTAAACACCACTCCTCCTTTTTTTTTTTTTTTTTTTTTTGGTAAGAAATGCCATTCAATTAACAACAAACATCATGTTACAAACAACTAACTACAAAGTCTGAACAACACCAGGTAAGACAGCCGAAACTAAACAGGATAATCGGGTCTTCAAAAAGTCGTACGTTATTAAAGGTACTAGACCGAGACAAAACAATACAAGAAGGTGATACCAAATTCTAAACAACAAGGGTGAATCCGTCATAATCTGGATCTCCACGGAATACGCTGTTGTTAGGAGGAGTCTCGTTCTGCATGCTAACGTCTCGAACAAAAGGGAAATAGGGGAAATCAGTCCAATCCTACAAGCGTGAGTCAGTAGGAGTAATCGGCCACATAGAGCTGCAACTTCAAGAACAGTGAGTACAAGAGAAGTAGGATAAGGTAGCAACACACAAGCGTACTTGTACCTATGTCTAATCATGTATAACCAAAGTAGACAGGCGGAGCAGGTAAGGGTCCTTCGATGGTAAACAAGACCAAAGGCCAGTGAACCAATGCATCTCGGTTGGCGGAACATCCTAAACGGACTACATCACCTTGGAGATACCGAAGGGAGCCCTAACTTCTCATAGAGAAGCGGTTTACACAGTCTAGGCTCGGGAAAACCTAAGTCTAGTACTTACTACTATATTTGAGGCACAAACAGTTATTTTCCCGCGAAAGGAAAACAAATATATATTTAATTTTTTTTTTTTTTTTTTTTAAGAAAAATGAAAATGTACCAAGAATTCACATAGGGTAGGGCGCTGAAAACTTATCTTTCCGGTGTTCGAAATAAATGAGATAAGGTTCTCAAAATATCGTTCAGCTCTTCGTCTTCTTCGTTTACCTTGCTTGCTCTGCTCTTTCCTCTCTATGATAATGGCTGCTACTCTCTCTACCCACTGCTCACTCACGCACCCACCAGACCCCAAGAACCGCCATTCCATTCGAAAACGATTCGCCGTCGTCTGCAGCACCTCTTCCAATTCACCTCCAAAACTGAAGCACCAAACTCCTCCTCCTTCTTCAGATTCCACCGGCCAGAAGAATTCGCCGTCACTGGCGGAGCAACTGAGGCCTCTGTCAACGACGACGCTGTCCGACCCCAAGACGGCGCAAACCCACGTCTTGAAATCGAAGCCCAAGTCCACGTGGGTGAATCCGGCGAGACCCAAGCGCTCTGTGCTTAACCCTCAGAAGCAGAGACGGTCTCAGTACTCGTACAATCCTCAGATTAAGGACCTGAGACTCTTCGCCCAGAAGCTCAATGACTGTGAGTCCACTGATTCTGCATTTATAGCCGCTCTTGAAGAAATCCCTCACCCTCCCACTAGAGAAAACGCGCTTCTAATCTTGAACAACCTGAGACCCTGGCAAAAATCGCACCTTTTCTTCAACTGGGTGAAGGGGCAGAACTTGTTTCCTATGGAGACTATCTTCTACAATGTGGCCATGAAGTCTTTGAGGTTCGGGAGGCAGTTCCAGCTCATTGAGGAGCTTGCTAACGAAATGGTGGACAATGAGATTGAGCTTGATAACATCACGTATTCAACTATCATTACTTGTGCGAAAAAGTGTTTTCAATTCGATAAGGCGGTAGAATGGTTCGAGAAGATGTATAAGACTGGTTTAATGCCTGATGAGGTTACTTACTCTGCAATTCTTGATGTTTATGCCAAATTGGGGAAAGTAGAGGAGGTGATGAGCTTGTATGAAAGGGGGAGGGCCACTGGTTGGACACCTGATCCCTTCACTTTCTCGGTTTTGGCTAAAATGTTCGGTGGAGCCGGAGACTACGACGGGATTCAATACGTGTTGAGGGAGATGAAGTCTCTTGGGGTGCAACCCAACTTGGTTGTGTACAATACCTTGTTAGAAGCAATGGGCAAGGCAGGGAAACCAGGTCTTGCACGCAACCTGTTCGATGAATTGCTCGACTCAGGCCTTACTCCAAATGCAAAAACCTTGACTGCTCTTGTCAAGATCTATGGGAAAGCGAGATGGGCGAAAGATGCGCTCGAGCTGTGGGACAGGATGCGTAGCAACGGATGGCCGATGGATTTCTTCTTGTACAACACACTGCTCAGCATGTGTGCTGATCTTGGCCTTGTCGAAGAAGCAGAGACATTGTTCCAACACATGAAGCAGTCTGAGAGCTGCAGTCCCGACAGTTGGAGCTACACTGCGATGCTCAACATATACGGCAGCGATGGCAACGTGGAGAAAGCCATGGAACTCTTCCAGGAACTATCGGAATCCAAAGTCGAGCTCAATGTAATGGGATGCACATGTTTGATCCAGTGTCTCGGAAAAGCCAAGAGAATCGACGATGTAGTTCGGGTTTTCAGAGCCTCGGTTGACGGAGGTGTGAAACCCGATGATCGTCTCTGTGGGTGTCTCCTCTCGGTCGTGTCTCTATGCAAAGATAGCACCGAAATGGATAAGGCGATTGACTGTCTAAACAGAGCAAACCCTAAGTTAGTCGCCTTTGTTAATCTTCTTCTCCTACAGGGAGAAAGCGTTAGCTTCGAGAAATTGACGGAGGAGTTCAAGGCTGTTATCAGCGATACAGCGATTGAGGCAAGGAGACCCTTCTGCAACTGCTTAATCGACATTTGCAGGAACCGGAATCTTCCGGAGAGAGCGCATATTCTGTTATATTTAGGAACCGTGTTTGGGTTATACCCGGGATTGCATAACAAGACAGATGAGGAATGGAGCTTAGATGTGAGGTCTATGTCAGTGGGAGCGGCTCAGACGGCGCTTGAGGAGTGGATGAAGACGTTGTCGAGGATCATTAAGCGGGAGGAGGATTTGCCGGAGGTGTTCTCGGCTCAGACAGGGACCGGGGCCCACAAATTCTCTCAGGGATTAGCGGGTGCTTTTGCGTCTCATATCGATAGACTTTCTGCGCCGTTCAAACCGAGCGAGGAGAGAGCGGGTTTGTTTGTGGCGACGCGTGAGGATGTGATGTTGTGGGTGCAATCTCAAACACCACCGCCGCCGCCGGCTGCAGCTGCTGCTGTGGTGTAGAAGAATTGAATTTTGTAATGCTATATTTTGGTGGTGATGAACTGATGATGATGGTAAGTTCATCAGCTGAACCTCAACATGTTTTTGCTACTTGTTTGTAGAAGATGGATCATAGGACAATTGTAGTAGCCAAAGTACTACCAGTAGGCCTGCACTTTCTTCTTCTATGTATGTATGTATATGCATTTGAAGATTGTCTGTCTAGTGCAATATCCAATGCCAGCCATTTCCTTTTGACCACATTCTGGTTTCAAAAAGTGTGAAAAGTGAAAATAATGCCAAAAAAAAATGATTTTCTTTATACCTTAACCATGTCAATATGATGTAGTGTTTTAGTACGTCATTCTTTAACCAAAATGTTAGGAGTGCAATCTCTGCTGAGACCTGCGAAGTGAAACTCAGACAATCGAACTTCAATGAGGATTCAGTTCGAGTCTCAATCGATTAGTATACGATAATATGACTATCAAAGTAATATTTATTTAGGCTTAAGAACCTATAAAATGTCTGAGGTTTGCCTTATATGAGATTTTGGTGTCTGAAATTTAAATTGTTGATATTGATTGTCTGAAAAGTTTAAATTTTGTCCATTTTTCTGTCAAATTTGACAGAATTGTGTGAAGAGTCGAAATTGTCCCTGATATTTTTATGTTTACTCCGGTCACACCCTACTCCGGCCGGCCACCACCCAACTTCGGTCGGCCACCACCAACTAGGGGCAATTTTGAGATTTATTTTTTTATTGGGTCATGTGACAAGTACATGACCAAGTTCTGTTAATTTTAACAACAAATTTGGACGGAGACAGCAAATTTTAATAAAGTTGAAACTTTAGACAGTCAATATTAACAATTTAAACTTTAGGCACTAAAATCTCACAAAGTACAAACTTCAGACAGTTTATAGGTTTTTGACCATTAATTATAACATTAGTATGACTTATTTGTGATATTTAGGAAAAGTATTTGGTTAATTTTTTATTTTTAAAAAGTATTTAGGATAATTTTAAACAGTTAATTAATGAGAGTACTATTTAGCAATCGTTTTGCCACATTTTGACCATTGAACCATCGCAAAGAGATACTGCACTAACAATGATTATTGTCAAACATATTGTACTATTTTTATAATTTCTCCATTTAGAACTAAATAAACAACCAAATGGTGTATAATTTGGGCGGTTTTATGGATTTTTTTTTTAATTTTTTTTAATCAAAGAATGAAATGAAAGAGGCTTGTTTAATTCCATCCACTGACATTTTCTATTGGATTTTGAGAGGGTTCCGAACTTCCGACGGTATGTTCCGCCAAGTTCTGAATTAAGAGAGACGGTGGCATATCAGGTAATTATTGTCAACTTTGTGTCTCTTTATACAGCAGATATAATTCGGAACGTGGCGGACTAAAATTATATTTATTTGCTATGTAATATATTATTTACTTTTGAACAATGTAATTAAATAGTTATAAATTTTTCTCTAATTTATGAATATATTTTTTGCTAATATATACTAATAACGAACGAACGATTTTTTTATTCACTTAAATTATATAATATATATTTTTGTTTTAAAAAAGATCTCGCTACAGACCAGTAGATTTTTAGTGGATATTTTCTCGGTCGCTCTAACATTTTAGTTTCAACGTTGAAGTTTTTTAAAAACAATTTATATTACATAACTTAAGTGAAAAAAAAAATCATTAATAATCTTGTATTATCTTTGAAGTCAAGCAGCGCAGGTTGGTCCACATAATTGGATTCAAAATGATTAATTTAAATTCACTTTAGATTATACACAATTTAACCTAACAATATATGCACGTGTGAATAGCGCAGACTAGAATTTAGTAATAATTTTTTTAAAAAAATGAGTTTTCAAATTAATTTATTAACTATAAATAAGTTTATATATATGGATAGAATCCCGCACAAAGCTCGGGACAATAACCAGTTTTATACACTATATTGTATTTTTTTTTCTCTAAAAATCTTAACGTACAAATCTAAAAGAATATAAATAAAACAATTAAATGTATAATATAGATATTTATTTGACAATATATCCGATATATGCATATCCTATAGTATAGATAGAGATAATAATGGTTACGTCATGGTGGGCTGGCAGGCACCATATTTTGTACACTCATACACACGTAACCAACTAAGGGTAATATAATTATTTATTTATCCATAATATTTATTGTAACACAAAAACAAACCCTAGTAATTAGAAAATGGTTATTAATCTCAAACTACCTTAAGTGGCTAAAACTGCTTAATGTTGCGGAAAAAAAGTGAATATAACTACAATTTTCTAGAATAGTCCAAACGCGCCTCCACTACTCAACTGAATATATATATATATATATATATATATATATATATATATATATATATATATATATACAGCTTACAATCTCTCAAAGGCAGAAAGAATCAATCCAGCAGCTTCTCTTCTCTTCTCCAACAGCAGTAAAAACCAAGTCAAGCAAGGTACGATTACAATGAATCTAGCTAAAATCATCTGTGCGATCTATTGATTGGTAGTTCCTTTCTATTATTCTGCCTTGATTTTCGTGTCTTATCCTACTTTCTGCTTGTTTCTTGAAAATCGCGGATTACATGGTCATCGCGTAATCAATAGATGTATATTTCATTAGATTTGTGTAGAGTTGACTTCGCTGAAGCGATGATGTCTGATAAAGTATTGTTTAGGGTATATATATTTGGATTCTTTCGAATTGCTCATCTCCAATTGGCAAAACCGTTTGCTGATTCCAGGTTTTCTGTGCCATATGCATGGATTGTGTATTTGTTCTCTGTTTTTGGGATAAGGAATTGGGATTTTGTTTGGATCTTGAAATAGGAACGTGATCAACTAACTAATTTGGGATATGACTCTATATGCTCTACATGAACATATAAATCTGGAGAACAGAACAGAAGAGATGGATCATGTGATTATTTGTTCCTGTATGTTTATCATTTTGAAGGCAATTGTTTTCTAAAATGGATCCCCCTACCAAGATGGGATTTAGGGTTTGGTTGCAGAGATCTCTCCCTGTTAGAAGGATTGCTTGCTGCTGCTTCTTCTTAACATTCACTCCCTTTTATGCAAATATTACTCTAATTTGTCCACTCATTGTTGGATTTTGGATTCAATGTCCAGTTTTGAATATTGATGATTGACTAACTATAAAACTGCTGCATCAGAATAAGTGAGTACCATATTTATTCTTCTATAACAATTCACCATTGCTTATGATGAGTTGGTTGATATGATTCAACTCTATGCTCTCTAGCATAGCATGGTGGTTTGGTTCTACTTGTCTTCTCTATCCATCTAATCTAATAACTTTGATTTGCTTATTCGATTTGCAGAAAGGATGGATAACCAACCACGAACCAACGATGTCTCTGACGAACTGACACGGGAACGTCTTATTGCCATTTCCTCATACGAGTCGGACTCTGCAAAGGTCCAACCTCAACCGCCGAGCCTAGCTGCCAATGCAAATGGTGATAACAACGAGAAATACATATCCGAGCTGATATCTATCTCAGACGCCCAACCTGCAGACGCCTTGCCGGCTGGTGTAACCCACAAGGGCTAGTACTAGTAGAGTGTTTTTAATGTGACATAAGTAAGAATCTCATATGTGAGTTAACACAGACTGTTGTTGATACAAGTCAGAATTGCAAAAAATGGCTTGATAAACTTTGTGGTCATTTGTTATTTGCCCTCTCAATGTGAAACTATTACTTATTATTATTGATGCAACTTTTTGGATTGTATAGGACTTTATGACTTTCATTTCTCTTTTGCTAATGGTTGGAAATAAATCAACCAACACCACTTGCACAGGAAGAAGTGGAAATCTTCATCAACTAACTTGCTTTATTAAGTTTAGTAGTTGAATCTTTATCAACTTCCACTCAACTAGGTCTATGTGGTTACTAACTTGTGTTGAGTGCTAAAGTGTTGGTGCTATTCTTATATAGGGTTCTCCATCTCACTTCACCTCCACATTGTTAAAGAAATTTAAGAACCTAATAATAGTCATATCGCAAATGGTTGTCTCAAATTTAAAATATGTTGATATTCAATGTAAAAAAATATTAAATTGATTGATTTTAATTTCTTTTTAAACTAGTTGTGGTGTTAAAATTGGTCGTTAAAGTAATAAAAACGTGTTAATTTCAACTTTTTTGAAATATCAGTGTTGTTGCTCATGACTAAAGATTATTTAATGCTTAAAAAATGTATATTTGTTCCGGAAAATTAACTAATCTAATAGTTGAGATCCCGAATAGTAGCATTGTTTTTGTTTCGAAATATCAACTAATATAATAGTTGAGATATAAAATATTAACATTTTAAATATGAGACAATGACAAGCTACATGAACTATATAGTTAAGACGCTTTTTAAGTTCTTAATCCTATTTTAAATGTTACATGCTATAATTAGTATTTTAAGTAAAAAACATCAAAATTATTATTAAATATACTTTTTATTTACAAAATTTCAACATGATTCTTTTTCAATTGATAGAACTAACAACTAAGGCTTTTTTTTGGTAATCTGAAGTTCTTAGATTAATGTTATCCGATCGAGTCTCAATTGAGACCAACTAGGGTATTATAACTGATAGAATTGAGGTAAATTAGGTGAACTTCTGTTTGTTAACCAGCAATAGCATAGAGTAGCGGAGATTGGAGAGTAACCGGGAACATGGCGACCTCAACGGCGACAGGGGCCAGCAGCCGTGAAGGCACGGCCAAAGCCGCAGTGGCCGATCAAATATCTCAAGCAGTACAGTCAACATCCAATCTCCTCCACCTGATGCAACAATCTTCTGCTTCTCAGGTAACCTATTCTCTCTGTAGACTTCATGCATCGCTAGGGATCCTTACATTTACCATAAAAGCTAATGGTTGCAATGTCTCTGATCTGTAAGTAGGCGTTACCAATAGAAATGAAAACTTATGTGCCTGTTATTGGAATCATGACCACAGAGCAAGAATTTCCAATTGGAATCTATCGGTGGTTGATGATTGCTTGGCTCAATTAACGGATCCAATTTCTTGCTTGCTGTAGAAACTGACTATTTGCTGCCGTTTTGGACATCCTATGCTGTGTGATTGCTGATTTTTGACACTACTGCACAACAAATGACTGATATCTTCTTCTGCAGGCCCAGCTGATGAGGCTCCCTAAGAACCTATTGGCAAAATCTGCAACAATCAAGAATACTGGACAAGTATGAATGTTTCTTTGGTGCATTGATCGATCAAATCTATAACTTGAGTTTCCAGGCGTGTTATTGTTGGTTTTCTTCTGCCTTCTCTCACGCAGGTATTGCAACAGATGCCTCAAGTGATATCATCTCTGGATGCGCACGTGGAAAAAGGTTTGCAAAGGTTTGTGCTTGTAAGAGCTCGTTAGTCGGTTGCAGTAAGTAGTAATTGATTTAGGAGACAGTCTAGATGCTGTGAGGTTTCAGATTTGATAGGTGGTGTTGAAGATAGTAAAATGTGTTCAATGTTTTTGCAGTTTGTATTAGTGTCACAAAGAGTGAAAGAAAACATTAACAGATAGGTTTGGCATCATTAATAGCTAGCCTGACTGAATAGGTAAAGCTTGTTAAGTAATAGTTTGATATTCAGTATGATAAACACACTATTTGAACAATGATTTTCATTTGGAGATGAATATTGTTGCTATTATGCATCAGTGTTTTTCTTTTCCAGCATAAAAAGTTTGTGTGAATGAATCTGCAGTGTTCCTCATCTGGGAACTGTGGTCCAGTTGCTCGCAAACATGGAGCGTAATCAGCTCAGTTCCCTATCACAAGTTCATCTCCCTAAAGAGGTAATACATGTATTTCTCTGTCATATGTTTCCTTGTATTTTGCTATAACTTCCATCAAATGCAGGGATCAAGTTGATTTCGTTCGACTGCTCAAGTCTCTCACGCGTAGAAGTAGAATATAACCAATTTTGAATGGCTAGAGATTTACATGATTGGGTTGGAGAGTTGAGTGCAATATTTAAGAAAGCTGCAGCTAAGTAAGTATTTGTAGATGAATGATGTAATGCTGCAGAGCGTTGGATATGTAATTGCTCAGTGTTGAACTAAATAGTAAAACCATATTAGTATGTATAAATGTTGGTAACTAACTGCCATATGTCAAAAAACTAATACAATTATTTTCTCATCTATCCTTAATTTGAAGCATGGGCAACTCAAAGGACTCTTTATCAAAAATAGAAAAATTCACCTTATCAATTGGAATGAGATTACTAAAAACAAAAAATCCAAGGGTTGGGTATATAATAACAATGAAAGATCTAAAATGTTTTTTTGTTTTTGCAAAGGGGGCATACTAATGTATGTATACAATAATTGTTCTTTTCATCATTCATCATAAATGCTTGGGAAAAAAAAAAGTCATTCATCATAAATAACTAGCTGGTAATTTGTGACACGACACGAACGAAAAAAAATTGTGTTCGTGCTAGCATATGACAGAACGATAACACGAACACAATATAACTTCCGTGCCGTGTTTGAGTATCATAACACGACACGCATGATAGCACGGTAAAATTGTGCTACTAAGACTAATTCTTAAGTATTGTTTAAACAAATCTTATTTATTACCTTTAAAAACTCAAGTGGTTTAATTTTTAGTGTTAGTAAACTCTATATTATTTAAATTATAATGTTAATACATAAATTCATAGTTTTTTTTTTTTAATATATGAAGTTCATTATTTTGATTTTTGTTTAAAGATCTCATATAGAGATGTACAACTGTATATCTTTACACAACACGATAGTACGACACGAACATGCACGAAAATATTTATAATGTGTTCGTGTTTGTAAAATATTGCACGATAAGCTTACCATATATGTTCGTATGCAGTAAATTTAGCACTACACGATCATTTACACAAGATAGCACGAATTTTCATCCTATAAATTACCCATTTCGGGTTGAAGTGAAATACAGAATAAGAATAATTCCTTTGGGCCGAAAGATAGAATGCACAAAACTGGGCTCTTCTTTAATTTATATGGATCCACGTTCAAAACTTTATGTCCTTCCTCTCTCTCTCTCTCTCTCTCTCCAAATTTGGCGAGCAGTGGAAATTATCTCCGTACTTCATTTCTGAAGAACAAACCTCCTCTCCGCGGTATTGTCTCTACCAGCAGCAATGGAACCACCTGCGAACTTCTTTCCGTCTAAGGAAGAACTGATAAAGCTCGTTCTGGTTCTCTCGATCGCTTCTGCTGTTGCTGTTTCCTGCAACTTCTTCGTCAGCTTCGTCAATCCCCAATCCAAGCCTTTCTGCGACACTGACTTAGATTCCTTCTACTTGGCTCCCGGTATGTTCTTCTGCTTCATCTCCGTGTTAGAGAAAGGGCGAAGAGAACAACCAGTCTCCTTTCATATGCTCTAGTGTAAATGATAGGCAAATATGACTGAAGTTGAAACGAATTGAGTGAAAAATATGTCGACACTGGTTCGTTGCGTTTCATGGAGAAGACTGTCCTCTTTTCATTGTTCTGCTTTTCGTTCTTTCTCATTTCTGCCCTAGTTATTCATGTACACAGTTTTCCTTGCTGTAATAAGTGCTTAGTTCTAATAAGCTGGAATCACACTGCAGATTCTTGTGAGCCTTGCCCAAGTCATGGAGAATGCCGTAAGGGGGAACTGGAGTGTCATCAAGGATACAGGAAGCAGGGAAAATTATGTATAGAAGATGGAGATATAAATCTCACGGCTAAGCAACTTGTCTGTCCGGATACTCATATTCATTCCATGTTAACTGTTATATTATGTTGCATATGACACATGGATTATTAGTTTCGTCTGTATTATCTTATTGGTTTGAATCTGATTTTCATTCAGGCAGAATGGGTTGAAATTCATCTATGCACAGGATATGCTCAACTAATGTGTTACGGAAGCGGGGCAGCTTGGGTGCGTCTTTTGCCCCCAATTGAAATCATCTTAACTTTTATTCTTGTGTGCTTTCTGTCTGTCGTTTGATTCTTTTATCCATACTTGTGGGTTTCTTGATGCATTTGTTTGCTACTATCTTATTCTAAGAATGCCTAATTTACATCGTTGCATGATCAACTTTTAGGCTGTGGAGGAAGATCTACTGAATGACTTGGACGGACAACTAATCATGAGAATTTCAGACCAGGATTCTACAGTTTATACATACACGAAACAACGTGCAGTCGAGGCCATTGCAAAGTCACTGGAAACTCGAACAAATTCTGCTGGGTACAGCTTTCTATCCTGAGGGCTTTTTCAGTTAAATGATATCCATGGATATGTATTATACCTAGCCTTCTAGATATGATTCCTTCTTATTCTTTCAATAGGAAAAAAGAGTTCAAGTGTCCGGACGCATTAGCTGAAAATTACAAGCCTTTTGGCTGTCGAATTCGTCATTGGATCATTGAGCACTCACTACTTCTCATGCCAGTTTTTGCCCTGGTATTTCTCTAAAGGCAGCTTTTCCATGCTTATGTTTTAGCAAATAAAAAACAGAAGCCTTTTGACAGTATTAAGATATACAGTGTTTGGGTTTTGCCATATTGATGTGGAGAATTCATAAAAAGCACTGTCTGACAACCAGAGCTGAAGAGCTGTACAATCAGGTAATAAGCATATTTGATGCTATTTTAGTATGTCAGTACAGCCGTATTTTCCCGTAGGGTTCAGTACAACTTGAGGCTTTTGAAAATTCTTGAACTTTTACAAAATAGATTAATTATCTGATCAGGATTGCCATGCTAGAAACTATTTGCACTTTTTGGAATGGAAACTCACACTAGGAGGTTAAGAATATTTTATAGCAAACTGGGCTACTGAGCTGCAGCGTAAATGCCTAATTCCTGTTTTTGATGAAAGAATTTGTAATTGACCTAGATCATCTGCTTCAGCATATATGAAGAGGTTCTACAGGATTTCTGTCTGCTGTTTTCTTTAATTGGACGGTGTCCTACTTCATAAAATTTTATGGAGTTACATATGGATTTATTTACTTTAATCAATGGATAGTAGATACAAATCCTAAAGATTATGTTTTTTTGTTTCCTGAAAGTTATGAACCTAAGATGCTGGAATAATTTGACTGATGTTGGCTATTTTAGGTCTGCGAAATACTTGAGGAGAATGCGTTGGTGTCTAACAGGGGTCATGGTGAATCTGAACCTTGGGTGGTTGCTTCTAGGTTGCGAGACCACCTTCTCTTACCCAGAGAAAGGAAGAATCCTTTGATATGGAGAAAGGTAAAATGTCTATAAATCATTAAATCTTATGGAATTACCACTTTGCAGCTGCTCTCAGTGGGTTCTCATTGTTTTTACAGAATCTAGCAACACTGAGCATACATATATATATTATTATACTGTGTATGTCCTTTTTCTTTCTATTTTATTGTCAGAGAATCAGAAGCATACATTTGACCTTCTTTAACTAAATTGACCTTTGGCAACAAAAAAAAAAGAATTGTTTTTTCCTTCCACTGTTTAGTGGTTAGTCTTGGCTATGTGAAACTTAGTTATGTTCTTAGTAGCCTTATTCTTTTCTCTTAGAGTGGTTCTGGTATTTGACAATTTGGCACTTTCACAGGTTGAGGAGTTGGTTCAGGAAGACTCCCGTGTAGATCGGTATCCCAAGCTAGTGAAGGGTGAATCTAGAGTTGTATGGGAATGGCAAGGTATAGGAAAAGACTAACTACTGACACGTCCTTCACTTAGTGGAGTTAATCATCAAACCAAGTGATTATTCATCAACAAATTCCACACATGCTAAAAGAATGAGAGAACTTAACTTTCTTAGTCGTGGGTATGTACATGGTATTAGAACATTTTTAGAGTCCATGGACAAACAAACACTACACAAGGCCCCATTGCTGAGAGTGCAAGGGGTTACTAGGTTCAAGAGAACTTGATGCTCGGTGTTAAGGCTTAAGGGCCAAGTTGCAACCTGAGATTGGTGTTAACAGTTAACTGTTGCATTTTCATGTAAATGTCGTTGTTAAGAGAAATAGACCTACATTGATCAAGTGAAAGAAGAATGTGCATGTAAAACATTAGGCTCCATCACCTATTATTAACTTGTTGGCAAAAAAAATCACGTATTAACTTGAATTTGTCCACAAGGGTTCATTTCTTCTGTGAAGCCCTCTGTTAATTTTATACCATTATGCTGGAAAGGTTGTTTTACACGGTACACGTTCTCTTCTCCTTTTATGAAATGAAGAAACAAGCTTCTGCATTTCAGACCAGAAGTCTCTGAAAAAGAAGTAATTTCCATTTCATATTGTGTGCTGAGGCTTGAGGGTGTTTAGAAAATGGATTTAGGAGGAATATCATAGGGCTGGTTATTTTTGTGTAAGTATTGCACAAAAAGAGGGTACTCAGAATCAACCAGAGGCAGACTCTTATAAAATCAGATGTCTAAGACTCTGAGGGGACCTCCAATGGGAATTGGAAGCTGGTTCTCAGTAAGGGAAAACTGTGCAGCGTGCACAGACTGTTATCGTATTTGCATTACTATATTTTTTTGTCAAGACAATAATTTTGGTGAACTTTCTGCAACCATATTCTTCTAAATTCTTCTGAGAACTAAGATTGTCATGTATATCTAGTTTTATAATGGTATTTCTAAAGTAAGATGTTCCATTTGTTTCCTGTAGTGGAGGGCTCTTTGAGCTCTACACGAATAAGGAAGAAGAGGGAAACAGGCAATTTGAATACCGTCAATCAAATCAGGAGCGGTAGTGATCAACATTATGAATCAAAATCTGGTACAATCCCAAACTTCTGACTTTGTAATTTCAGCTGCTGGCTCTGCTACCTGATAAACTTCTCTTATCCATTGTCTTACCTATACATTAGTATATGCTCATAAATACAAATTATGAAAAATGCAGAGCCCAGAGGCAGAGCACTCATATTCTGATGGGATATCAATTAACAGAATACGGTCTGGTTATGTTTGTTAATTGGAGGATTTGAGTCCAGAAGAGGCGGTTTAATGTTAAAAGCATGGTAATTTCTGTATACACCTAACATGTCATCTTGAATGAACAACTCTGGTAGAGAGATATATTGAAGAAGCAGCTTTGATCTGTATTTACTGGTACCATCATTATACTCTGCAAGTATTCAGTATCTTCCCCTGAAGGTCACCGAGAAATATAGGACATGAAGAGATTGCGATTGGGGGAAGTAGTATATACTGGTTCAAAGTGACTATTGTCTAGGTCTCGTCTTTCTTCAGTTAGTTGTTGGTACAGAGATCAATGGTAGCGTTTATCTTGCGGTTTTAGTTCTTTTTCGAAATGTTTGAAAACTTTGAAAGCTATAAATTCATGTTGCCTTCTTAGTTGGACACTTGCAGACACTTCCTTTTTTGGGAAAAGATGCTGTAAGCCAGACAGATAATCTTGTTGTGATGGACCAGCATTCTGTGAGGTGGTTAACTAATTGAAAAAGGAGATTAATTTTAAGGATGAGATTGGTTAGTAGTGAGCTTGACGATGAATTTGAATGAAGAAATTGTATAGTATCGGACAAAATTAGACTCCACCTCTATTAAACGAAGATGACAAACAGAATGCATGAAACATGCTTGGGGAGGAAGGCACCATGAAACTTGGGAGGAAAGAGCACTTTATGTTTCTATCTTAGAAGAAGTTGAAACTCATTTGTTTGATTGATTTCTTTTTCGTCCTGTCCCTGCATTTTTTTAACATTATATTACATGCTATGAATGGGGTTAACTAAGTACTCACAGAAAAAAGTACACAGACAGCCACTGTGCTGAGAGATAGGCAATTGCCTATCTTGCAAAGGTATTTCCTTCTCTCCTTCCTTTCTCTTTTTCAGAATCCCTCAACAGAAAAAGTAGCAGCTCGTTCTGAGATCAGACATTCGTTTGTTCTACGGTAAGCAAGCTTTTCTGGTCTTTAAGCATCAGTTTTTGAGTTAGTTGGATATAATGTAAGTTCTGATTGATATATAAATCTGTTTGCTTGTTAGTGCTTGATAAAGGGAGCAATGACGTGGAAACGGTTCTTGGAATGGCTATTGAGGGTGCTGAATTTGATATTGACAGTAGTTGGTCTAGCCATTTTGGGATATGGGGTATACTTATTGGAAGTATATAAACACCCGCCCGATGATAACTCGGTCAAGCTCGGCACCACCTTGCACAAGTGGCCTAAAGCTTGGTATGCAATTCTTGACAGTAGTAAATATATAATATATGTTCTTTTTTCAGCTACTTCTTTACAAGATGTTTATAAATTGTATCTTGTTGATGCAATGCAGGTTCTTATATTTGTTGACTGGCATAGGTGTGGTTCTTTCTGTTGTTTCTTGTTGCGGGTGCCTCGCCTCTCTCACAAGGAACCGATACTGCCTGTCTTGTGTATCCTTTTTGCTGTAATAAATATCAAATAGTAGGGCTTGTATTTTGTTGGTGTAAGTGCAGCATATATATGGAAATTCCTGAGCTCTAAGTACAGTATGCAATCCTGGTGAGCTTGGTGGTTCTGGTTGAGCTATTATGTGCAGCTTACATATACTTTGACGGTACCTGGGAGGATGTGAGTAATCAATCTGTTGTTTTCTTCTTTTAGGATTAATGATGATATACACAAACTAATTCTAAATGCATGCTTTGAATTGAACTGTAGAAAGTTCCAACAGATAACACAGGCAACTTTGATACCATATATGAGTTCTTGGAGGACCACTGGGAGACTCTTCAATGGGTGGCACTTGCAATGCTTATTTTGGAGGTAACAATAGTCAATATATATAATAAAATACCTGTCTGTCTTATTGTGTTGTATGTAGGCAATTAGATTAGATTGTAATTGGTGGTGTGGTTGCAGGTGTTTGTTTTCTTTTTGGCGCTAGCGGTACGTGCACTGAACAGGCCGCACACACAGTACGATAGTGATGAGGAGTATTTTGTTCCAAAACAACAAATCCAATCTACACTTGGTGCTGCTGCCCTTTATCAGCATCTGCTAAGCAGAAACGATGCCTGGACTGCAAGAATGAGAGAAAAGGTATGTGATTGACTGTGCGTTAGTGTTGTTAAAGGCTAGCACCTGGTCGCCTGAGGCGAGACGATAAAAGGGTCATTCGCCTCGTTGCGTCTCAAGAGCGCTTCAAACATCACCCTATAAATAAATTATTATTTTTCTCAACCTATTACTTTATTAATACTAGGGTTTGGTCTCCAGATATCTTCTTTTTCTACATCTCTTATTTTTCCGTGTCTCTCCTTTATGCTAGTAGGTTTAGTATCTACCTAATTAGAGAAAATAGCCTACTACATCAACTTTGTCAATTTCTTTTCTCTTTTCTATATGTTAAAAAAATTGATTTGATCATTCTAGATGGTATTTGCAGTAGATTTAATAATATAACACTATACTTGAGTATGTAGCTAACTGTTTGGTGTGTGAACCATCTGCAGTATGGGCTAGATACTGCTGAATGCACTTATAACCCGGCAGAGTCGACTCGGAATCACGAGGGTGCGGAAGAGAGAAGCGGCTGCACCATCATGTAACAAACTTCTTCTTCCATTTTGCATCACCTGTCTGTAGTATAAGTAGTGCGTATATATAGTTGTTCTTCCATTCTATCTCTCTTTGATCTCTATATTATTGTTGTGTAGCCTATCAATTCTATAATAGTATTCTACATGTATGCTCTTAAGACAAATGATAGAAAGTCCGAGACAAGTGTTCCGTGAGATTCCGATTGTGTGGGATTATATCTTTACCCTCAAAAAGTTAGCAAAATTACATGGACTGCCATTGTGAGACAATCCGAATGAGACAAGACTCTCATTTTCGGAATTTCTATCAATCCTCTGCTCTTAAAACGAAGAATGCGCGAAATATGCTCTAGCCCACGTTGAGAAGAAAGGTATTGGTGTGATCAACACTAGCCTAGACCAGGGATACGATCAAGTTCGACTGCGTTTACTATGCTCTTTGCGTGAATATAAATATCCAAGTTAGTGCGAATGTAGTCAATTTATAAATGTAAAGTTTCTCTGAAATGTTGAGAAGATTAAGGTAGACGTCAGTGGCGCTGTTAAAGACGTATACAGTATATCGTATATTTTCCTTATAGTTTAAGCTTATGGGAATGTTAAGTTGCTCAAATCTTTTTACGGAAAGAATGTTAAAGTGTAATTAACAGTATACCGAAAACATTCATTCACTCATAAGTTTGCGTTTAGGGAAAAGTTATTAAGACGTACATTTTATTTAACCGCGACTATGTGACATGTTATTATCATGTATATCATATCAATGTAATATCTTAATCCAATCAAATGCCAGTAGTAAGTGCACCAGAACTGTCGGTCAAAGTTCATCCGTATAGAAATAGAATAGACGACGACTGTACGGTGGTGTTGCTCAACAGAAGAGGGTAGGTAAACTCCAAAAAAAAAAAAAAAAAAAAAAACAGTTAGGAATTTGTAGATAAAGCCCATTGGATCCTACGAAGCTTCAACATTTTGCGATTGAGTGCAGTTGAAATCAATCAATCTACACTTCTCTCGTTTCATTACATCTCCCTGATCTGTCGCTTTGCCAGCTTCATCAAACTAGGCTCTATTATCCAGCTGCGATTTCGATTCCTTCTCAAAAGCTGTTCAATCGGCGTTCATGGTAAAGTTGACCTCTCTCCTTATTTCTCATCTTTCTTGCTGTTCGGAACATGGGGCGCTGTTTTAATTTCACGTAATTCAGTTAGAATGATCCCGTTAATCGAGCTGAGTGAGGTGTTTAAGAATTCCACTAGCATGAATTAGCATAGAATGATTGACTGGGTTATGAGATGCAATGATTTGCGTGGATAATCTACAACTGAAAATTTGAGACATGCAAAGCAGATTCATATGCTATCTTTGTGCAGTTGAAATTGGAGGATTGAATACAATTGCAGATTGTATATTCGAATTTTAAGGGAACAAACTAATATAGGGAAATTTCTCAAAACCAACTGGCTAACAAATTAATGTGAGACTCTTTCTACCAGAGATAGGGCCTTCTCGTTGTTCTGGCAATCTGGGATTTACTTTTTCAATTCAAATTGCTTCCATCACATATGAAATGCTAGGGCATTTTTTTCTAATTGCCAATTGTATTTCAGTGTTAATTAAATCATTGTAGCTTTTCTATTCACTACTCCTTGAACAGCCTTGATTTTCTGCTGGGAAATGAGCTTCTCTGTCAGAGGTTAGCTTGTTAGAGGTCCCTACCAACTGTGCATATGAAAGGCAAAAGAGAATAACTACTTAATGTGTCATGGTTTTGCTTGCTAAATAGTTATTTTACTGAACCAAGAATTCACCAATTCTCAATTAGATCGAATTACGACCAGTTTATTTAAGTTACTTTCTGTAAGAAGTAACATTTTTTGCTGTGTATTCTCCTGAAGATATTCATCGTTGGTATTTGATAGTATCTGAGAATAATTATCAAGAGCCTTTGAAGAAATAACAGCTAACAAAAGAACATTGAAGAAAGGCTCTAGACTAAGAGCAATGCCTTATAAGTACTTATTATTGTTATAGCTATATAAATGCGAAGCTACTGGTTTCTCCAGCTCCTGGGAATGCTCTCTTTCACTCTTCAAACATTCTGAAATATGTCTATATCTTCCCTGACATGGCATCCTTACTCATCTAAATTCAGCTGTAAGTCTTTATTAAGTAAGAAGTAAGGAGGAGAATAGCAATGGGAGACTTACCGGGTCATGTTCGGGCCTGCTTACATTCGGGGAAGCTTGCTTGCCTTGCAATTATGGTATCAGGAGGAATTGTCTTACAAATTCTGGTCAGTATTCTATCTCATCAGATTGATAGTTGGAAGTTGGTATGCTAAATCCCATGTGAATTTACTCCCACAACCAACTAACTTGTTTTTGACTATCAACTTTCTTCAGGCATGTGCTTTGTATGATAATTGGTGGCCAATGCTAACTGGTAAGTAATAACAGGAACTGTACACTGCAATAATGCAGGCACAATAACTGGGGGGAAGTGGTATGTAGGTTTAGAACAGGACTTGGTTGTTTGCTCTAAATATTGAACTATTATTAATTGTTGTACTACAAGTGGTGTTGTGTGTTGCTAGAGCCTAGACTCTTCCCATTTATTTTTCACTCAGAAAACTCTTTTCTCATGGTATAAATGGTTAAGATTCTTCCAGCTTATTATTATTAGAGTAAAAAAGTATACTGGATTCATTTTGTATCGAATGGGGAGGATCCAAGTCCATAAGGAAAACAATAAGGCGTGAAACTCGCAAATCATAGTTGTGATTTTTCTTCATTTTTATTCGGTTTTGCATTGTATGATTGTGTTTTACATTTGTATGAATCGTTGTAAAGTGTTAAACCTGACAATGGGTGGTCTGTCTTTGGGCAGTGATAATGTACGTGCTTCTTCCAATGCCTCTACTCTTCTTTGCTGGGTCTGACGGCTCCTCGTTATTCACTGAATCCGATAGTGGGTATGTCTCTTTATACTCACTCTACTACTTCGAGACATCCGTATTTAGTCTGTTTATACTAGCAAAAAAACATTTATTTAAGCTGCGTATGTATGTGTGTTGTTGAACTTGAATGATGTAAATTCAGGTGGGTAAATGCAACCAAGTTCTTGACAGGAGCTAGCGCTGTCGGCAGCATTGCAATACCGGCAATATTGAAGCATGCTGGTGTGATTGGTTGGGGAGCCCTAGCATTGGAGCTATCCTCGTACTTTGTCTTTCTAATGTCTATCATGTGTTACGTAAAGATGCACGATGAAGACGAGTACAGAATGCTGTGACAACTTTGTCGGCGTGGCGTTGCGGGTGGTTCGGGTTTGGAGATTCGATTATTTCCCTCATTGTTGAAGGGAGCATATTCAATTTCTAGTTGTTTTCGTGGTTTTTAACTTATGGTGAGTGCTTGATTGTTAAGATTTCAGTCATTTGCTTTGTAAAAGTATCTTATACGAACTCAATTAGATAGATGTATTATTCTCTTCTCCTTTGAAGTGATTCATTTGTTGGTTCATAGCCGTGGCTTTTTATGACTTCCTCATGTTTCAGTTTGGTGTCTCAGGATTAAAGTGTTGATATTAACTGTCCCAAGTTTGAATAGTGTTGCAATTTGGTTCCAGTCTATTCCAGCCCGATTCTAGCTGATTATGGCCCGATTCCAGCCGATTACGGACGTATGAGACGAAATTTGCGACAGTTGAGGGCTGGCACTGGTTCAGACTGAACGGAAGTAGCAGTGGAGCAAACAGAAAAAGCAGCGGCGGGCGGACGGGCGAACCAACGTCGTGCAAAAGGGGACAGGCAGGGGCGAGAGGTGGCTGGGTAAGGGACGCAGGAAAGATGAAATTCCATAGTGGGATAAGAACAGAGAGAAGAAGATTGGAGTTGGAGAGGCGTATTCCGACCCGATTCCGGCCTATTCCGGCCCGGTTCCGTCCAATTTAGGATTTTGGCCGACTTAGAGTTCCGGTGGTGGAGCAGCTGACCTGATTTAGAGTTTAGGGCTAATTTTGGCATTTTCAATTTTATTTGGTTATGGGCTGGTCACATGACCGAATTTTGTTAAATTTAACCTCAAAATTTGACGGAGACACAAAATAGCAACACTATTTAAACTTGGGACAGTGTAAGTACGCGTCAGACACCAAACTGAAACATGAAGTAAACTTGAGACACTAAATAGGTTCTTTACCCCTTTAGCACCGAGATCTACAAAATGATGGCCAAATGCAATCAACATTTGTAACAGTAAGTTAAGCTTAACTGGGTAAGAACAAAGAGGGAAAGTATTGCCACAGCTAGCAAAAGGTACTGGGATGGAAGAAATCACTACTACTTCATCCGGGGTAAATTTACGTATATACTTACTATATAAACATCATCCTCACAAGCTCATCTTCTCTCGAGCTCCTTTGTTACGGGCCAAATAGTCATTGGGCTTAGACAAATATTCTATTAAGACTTGGGCCTATCTAACTAGTCCATTAGGGATGAATATGTATGCTGCAGTGTTTGAACCGAAGTAATTATTAATTTGATAATTTGAAGAAAAATATCTATATCCTCTGTTGCTCTTCTTCCTCACCATCTCTCTACGGTTTTCTTCCTCATCACCGTACCATCCTTGAAATTCCTTACCGGGAGGAGGGAGCATCCTTTTCTTCGCCCAAGTTATTGACTTTATAATAATCACAACTTTTTGGCTTCTCCAACTATTGGAGCTTACTAGAGGATCCATTAAGCCACGGCGATGATGTGAAGTGTATAACTGATGCGGCAGGTTTTTGCTGCTGTAAACCCCTCCTTTAAGCTTCTTCAACCTCGATTCTCCAGCAACCAATCCCAAAATGTCAAAGCTTTCCATCCGAGAGTCGTTCCTAGTGATTCCCAGGTTCTCCTTTGTCTACGAAAGGGCAAGCTACAAGATGCACGGAACCTGCTCGACAGAATGCCTAACAGAGGCCAGCATGGCCGTGTTGGCCACTGGACCTCCTTGCTCTCGAGGATTTCAAGACAGAGCTTTGTTGATGAAGCCAGATCTCTCTTTGACATTATGCCGGAGAAGAATGTAGTTACTTACAATGCCATGTTATCTGCTTTCGTGCAAAGTGGGAGAATTGGTGAGGCTGAAACATTCTTCGAGCAAATGCCGGAAAGAAATGTGGTGTCTTGGACTTCGATGCTCTGCGGGTTTGCTAATGAAGGGAGGATTCGTGACGCAGGAAGATTGTTTGATGAGATGCCAGAGAAGAACATCGTGTCTTGGAATGCTATGATTTCTGGGTTTGTTAGGAATGGAAATTTAGAGGAAGCAAGGAGGGTTTTCGATATGAGTCCTGTTAAGGACTCAATTACTTGGAACAGTATGATTGCAGGATATGTTGAGAATGATCTGGCAGAAGATGCAAGAGTCTTGTTTGAGGAAATGGAAAATCAAAGAAATGTCGTTACTTGGACGAGCATGGTGTCTGGTTACTGTCGAATCGGGGATGTACAAGAAGCCTACTTTTTGTTCGAATCAATGCCAGAGAGGAATGTAGTTTCTTGGACAGCCATGATCAGTGGGTTTGCGTGGAATGGGTTTTACAAAGAGGCTCTGCTGCTTTTTCTCCAAATGAGTGTTAATTTCGATGTCGAGCCAAATGAGGAGACATTTATTTCACTTGCTTATGCTTGTGCTGGAGCACGATACCCTCTCCTGGGGAAGCAATTACATACTCAGTTGATAGTTAACGGATGGGAATCTAACGATTTTGATGGCAGGTTAGCTAAAAGTCTGATTCACATGTACTCTTTATTTGCAGAGATGGATTTTGCAGAGTATATTTTGTTGAGGAACTGCTACTACGTCCAGTCGTGGAATTCAGTGATCAATGGGTATATCAAAACAGGAGAGCTAAAAAAGGCTCAAACTTTCTTCGAAATGGCTCCGGTTCGTGATACAATCTCCTGGACTTGTATGATCAGTGGTTATCTCAATGAAGGTGATATCTCTAAAGCCTATGACCTCTTCAACAAGATGCCTGAAAAGGATTCCGTAGCATGGACAGTAATGATATCGGGACACGTGGACAATGAACTTTTCAACGAAGCAGTTTGCTTATTCACGAAAATGAGGGCTCATGGCATTCTCCCTTTAGATTCAACATTGTCAGTTCTTCTTGGTGGTGCAGGTGCTATGGCATGTCTTGACCAAGGGAGGCAGTTCCATGGCTTACTTCTAAGGTATAATCTCGAAACCGACCTTATCCTACAAAATGCATTGATATCGATGTATGCCAAATGTGGAAAGATAGATGATGCATATAGGATATTCTCAGACATGGGGTTTCGGGATTCGGTATCTTGGAACTCCGTGATTGTTGGATTCGCAATCCACGGGATGGTAAACGAGAGTATTCAGGGTTTTGCAGCCATGTTGAGATGTGGAAATTGGCCAAATTCGGTTACTTTTTTAGGCATATTGACGGTTTGCAGCCATGTGAGGTTTTTAAACCAAGGGTGGCGGTTCTTCAATTGTATGAGTCGCGTTTTTGGAGTAATTCCAGGTCCAGAGCATTATATATGCATGATTGATATGCTGGGTAGAGCAGGGAAAGTTGATGAAGCCGAAGAGTTTGTAATGAGGCTACCGTTTGAACCGGATCGTGCTGTTTGGGGGGCACTGCTCGGAGTGTGTGGATTGAAGAACGATTTTGAGGTTGGTGGACGTGCAGCCAAACATGTCCTTGAGCTTTGTGTGTTGTGTGTTGCTAGAGCCTAGACTCTTCCCATTTATTTTTCACTCAGAAACTCTTTTCTCATGGTATAAATGGTTAAGATTCTTCCAGCTTATTATTATTAGAGTAAAAAAGTATACTGGATTCATTTTGTACCGAATGGGGAGGATCCAAGTCCATAAGGAAAACAATAAGGCGTGAAACTCCCAAATCATAGTTGTGATTTTTCTTCATTTTTATTCGGTTTTGCATTGTATGATTGTGTTTTACATTTGTATGAATCGTTGTAAAGTGTTAAACCTGACAATGGGTGGTCTGTCTTTGGGCAGTGATAATGTACGTGCTTCTTCCAATGCCTCTACTCTTCTTTGCTGGGTCTGACGGCTCCTCGTTATTCACTGAATCCGATAGTGGGTATGTCTCTTTATACTCACTCTACTACTTCGAGACATCCGTATTTAGTCTGTTTATACTAGCAAAAAAAACATTTATTTAAGCTGCGTATGTATGTGTGTTGTTGAACTTGAATGATGTAAATTCAGGTGGGTAAATGCAACCAAGTTCTTGACAGGAGCTAGCGCTGTCGGCAGCATTGCAATACCGGCAATATTGAAGCATGCTGGTGTGATTGGTTGGGGAGCCCTAGCATTGGAGCTATCCTCGTACTTTGTCTTTCTAATGTCTATCATGTGTTACGTAAAGATGCACGATGAAGACGAGTACAGAATGCTGTGACAACTTTGTCGGCGTGGCGTTGCGGGTGGTTCGGGTTTGGAGATTCTATTATTTCCCTCATTGTTGAAGGGAGCATATTCAATTTCTAGTTGTTTTCGTGGTTTTTAACTTATGGTGAGTGCTTGATTGTTAAGATTTCAGTCATTTGCTTTGTAAAAGTATCTTATACGAACTCAATTAGATAGATGTATTATTCTCTTCTCCTTTGAAGTAATTCGTTTATCGGTTCATAGCCGTGGCTTTATATGACTTCCTCATGTTTGTTTTGATACTTCCGTTACCATTCCGTTAAAAACGAACGTTAAACGGTATGTGCCATGCACGTGAGCAGCTTAAAACTTTCAATTTTGTTACAATTTAGTCCATCTAATACATCCCTAATTTTTATTTTGTTCAATTTAGTTCTAAAATTTCAAAACCAAATCATTTTCCCAAATTGACCTAGTCTCAATTGAGTTAAATTTAGCACTACACGATGATTTACACAAGATAGTACGAATTTTCATCCTATAATTCATTTGGGCCGAAAGATTAGAATGCACAAAACTGGGCTCTTCTTTAATTTATATTGATCCACATTCAAAACTTTATGTCCTTCCTCTCTCTCTCTCTCTCTCTCCAAATTTGGTGAGCAGTGGAAATTATCTCCCCACTTCATTTCTGAAGAACAAACCTCTCCGCGGTATTGTCTCTACCAGCAGCAATGGAACCACCTGCGAACTTCTTTCCGTCTAAGGAAGAACTGATAAAGCTCGTTCTGGTTCTCTCGATCGCTTCTGCTGTTGCTGTTTCCTGCAACTTCTTCGTCAGCTTCGTCAATCCCCAACCCAAGCCTTTCTGCGACACTGACTTAGATTCCTTCTACTTGGCTCCCGGTATGTTCTTCTGCTTCATCTCCGTGTTAGAGAAAGGGCGAAGAGAACAACCAGTCTCCTTTCATATGCTCTAGTGTAAATGATAGGCAAATATGACTGAAGTTGAAACGAATTGAGTGAAAAATATGTCGACACTGGTTCGTTGCGTTTCATGGAGAAGACTGTCCTCTTTTCATTGTTCTGCTGTTCCTTCTTTCTCATTCTGCCCTAGTTATTCATGTACACAGTTTTCCTTGCTGTAATAAGTGTTTAGTTCTAATAAGCGGGAATCACACTGCAGATTCTTGTGAGCCTTGCCCAAGTCATGGAGAATGCCGTAAGGGAGCATCCTTTTCTTCGCCCAAGTTATTGACTTTATAATAATCACAAGTTTTGGCTTCTCCAACTATTGGAGCTTACTAGAGGATCCATTAAGCCACGGCGATGAAGTGAAGTGTATAACTGATGCGGCCTATACTTCAGGTTGTTGTTGCTGCTGTAAACCCCTCCTTTAAGCTTCTTCAACATCGATTCTCCAGCACCCAATCCCAAAATGTCAAAACTTTCAATCCGAGACTCGTTCCTAGTGATTCCCAGATACTCCGTTGTCTACGAAAGGGCAATCTACAAGATGCACATAACCTGCTCGACAGAATGCCTAAGAGAGGTCACCATGGCCGTGTTGGTCACTGGACCTCATTACTCTCGAGGATTTCAAGGCAAGGTTTTGTTGATGAAGCCAGATCTCTCTTTGACATTATTCCGGAGAAGAATGTAGTTACTTACAATGTCATGTTGTCTGCTTTCGTGCAACGTGGGAGAATTGGTGAGGCTGAAACATTCTTCGAGCAAATGCCGGAAAGAAATGTGGTGTCTTGGACTTCGATGCTCTGCGGGTTTGCTAATGAAGGGAGGATTAGTGACGCAGGAAGATTGTTTGATGAGATGCCAGAGAAGAACATCGTGTCTTGGAATGCTATGATTTCTGGGTTGGTTAGGAATGGAAATTTAGAGGAAGCAAGGAGGGTTTTCGATATGAGTCCTGTTAAGGACTCAATTACTTGGAACAGTATGATTGCAGGATATGTTGAGAATGATCGGGCAGAAGATGCAAGAGTCTTGTTTGAGGAAATGGAGAATCAAAGAAATGTCGTTACTTGGACGAGCATGGTGTCTGGTTACTGTCGAATCGGGGATGTACAAGAAGCCTACTTTTTGTTCAAATCAATGCCAGAGAGGAATGTAGTTTCTTGGACAGCCATGATCAGTGGGTTTGCATGGAATGGGTTTTACAAAGAGGCTCTGCTGCTTTTTCTCCAAATGAGTGTTAATTTCGATGTCGAGGCAAATGAGGAGACATTTATTTCACTTGCTTATGCTTGTGCTGGAGCACGATACCCTCTCCTGGGGAAGCAATTACATACTCAGTTGATAGTTAACGGATGGGAATCTAACGATTTTGATGGCAGGTTAGCTAAAAGTCTGATTCACATGTACTCTTTATTTGCAGAGATGGATTTTGCAGAGTATATTTTGTTGAGGAACTGCTACTACGTTCAGTCGTGGAATTCAGTGATCAATGGGTATATCAAAACAGGAGAGCTAAAAAAGGCTCAAACTTTCTTCGAAATGGCTCCAGTTCGTGATACAATCTCCTGGACTTGTATGATCAGTGGTTATCTCAATGAAGGTGATATCTCTAAAGCCTATTACCTCTTCAACGAGATGCCTGAAAAGGATTCCGTAGCATGGACAGTAATGATATCGGGACACGTGGACAATGAACTTTTCAACGAGGCAGTTTGCTTATTCACGAAAATGAGGGCTCATGACATTCTCCCTTTAGATTCAACATTGTCAGTTCTTCTTGGCGGTGCAGGTGCTATGGCATGTCTTGACCAAGGGAGGCAGTTCCACGGCCTACTTCTAAGGTATAATCTCGAAACCGACCTTATCCTACAAAATGCATTGATATCGATGTATGCCAAATGTGGAAAGATAGATGATGCATATAGGATATTCTCAGACATGGGGTTTCGGGATTCGGTATCCTGGAACTCCGTGATTGTTGGATTCGCAATCCACGGGATGGTAAACGAGAGTATTCAGGGTTTCGCAGCCATGTTGAGATGTGGAAATTGGCCAAATTCGGTTACTTTTTTAGGCATATTGACGGTTTGCAGCCATGTGAGGTTTTTAAACCAAGGGTGGCGGTTTTTCAATTGTATGAGTCGAGTTTTTGGAGTAATTCCAGGTCCAGAGCATTATATATGCATGATTGATATGCTGGGTAGAGCAGGGAAAGTTGATGAAGCCGAAGAGTTTGTAATGAGGCTACCGTTTGAACCGGATCGTGCTGTTTGGGGGGCACTGCTCGGAGTGTGTGGATTGAAGAAGGATTTTGAGGTTGGTGGACGTGCAGCCAAACATGTCCTTGAGCTTGATCCTTTGAATGGGCCTGCTCATGTAGTGTTGTGTAACATGTATGCTGCAAATGGGAAACAATGTGATGAGAAGGTGTTGAGAAAAGAGATGGGGGAGAAGGGAGTGAAGAAGATTCCTGGTTGCAGTTGGATACTTGTGAAAGGGAGGTATCATATGTTTCTATCTGGGGATAAATTGCCACCAAATGCAGAGGAGCTATTACTACAAATTATTAATTTTGAAATGACAAACATTGATAATATATATATATGCATTGAGAAATTAGATTTTAGCACATAATAATGGTTAGATAATGTATGTATGGTTCTTGATTTTTTTGGCCGAATATGTATGGTTCTTGATAGAAAAATATATATGCATTAAAGAGTTTTTTTTGTGATATATGTTTGGACAATGTTGATTTTTAGTATTGTTTGTTTTATTTTGTAAGCTTTTGGTGCCATAAGTTTACATTTTGTAGACTTTTATGCATCTGTTAGTCAACGGTTAAATTTGACTGTTAAATAGTTTTATTTTGTTCAATTTATTCCTTAATCTTCTTCCAACTACCGCACAAGGTTGTCGGTCACCACTCAAGGCCGCCAGCCACCGCCGGAACTTGCACAAGGTCACCGGTCACCGACGGATCCCGCACAAGGTCACCGCCGGATCCCGCACAAGGTCACCGCAGGATCCCGCACAAGGCCGCCGGCTACCATCCAAGCCCATTGGTGACCACCAATCAAGGCCGGACGGCCCCAATTAGAGCCGTTTGGCCCTTATTGGGCCACCAAGGGCCCATATCGGAGCTCTGTGGCTCTGGTCGGAGCCACAAACCTCTGTGACTCAGGTCGGGGCCACAGAGCTTCGATCAGAGCTTTGTGGCTCTTTGTTCACCGGTAGGCTTGGATTGTGGTTGGTGGCCTTGATTTGTAGCCGACGACCTTGTGTCAGAATACTTTGAGCGGTGGTCGAAAGAATGTTAGAGACTAAATTGAACAAAATAAAACTATTTAATGGTCAAACACGAAAAAAAAACGTACAAAATAAAACATATAATACCAAAAGTCAATATTAACCAAATATATATGATACCAAAAACTCTTTAACCCAAAAATACCTACTCTTTACTTCTAATAAACTTCTCGGAAATAACTATTTATGTTATATGCATTAACGTATCTACGAAAACATGTTCTTAACCTTTACAAAGACAAAGGTAAATGTAAGAATCAACATAAAAAAGCACAACAAAATAACATATAGAGGTAATACATTACAAAGTGTGTTATGCCTTATATTAATTATCCCAAATGCGAATTACATATATCTTAGATTAAAGAACTAAAAAATGTAACTCCTATTACATATAAACTCTAATTGTAAATTTTGTTCATAATTATATTATAAAGAGTAAAAACTTAATTTGACATAACCGTTATTATAATGGTAAAGAATCCGAAAATGAAACAAAGAGACTGAAGTATGAGTCTATGACTGTAAAAAACTGAATTTTTAAATACTAATGTCATCAAAGTTTTAAATTTTTGTTGACAATTCGCTTGATTTTTATTTCATTAGTTGAATTTTTTTTATTATATATATTTAAGAAAAAAATCACTGTACAATCAAAAGTTTTATAGCTAATGTGATTTTTTTTTTCAGAAAAAAGAGTTGAAAGTCATTATAAATAATTAGTATTACTTTATAAATATACATATATATATATTTATAAAATATGCGCATTATAGATAATAAATATATTCAGTTTTAATAAGATAAAAAAGAAGAAGATATATTCGGTCTATTTTTCGAAGCATGGGCCTGGGAAGGCCTACTCTTGCGTGAGTTGGCATGGGTGCGCACCATACAGCTCGTGCAGGTTATCAAAATCCCAATGTAGGGTCCGCCCATGTCATCACGTATGACGTAACCATACGAGGTATCCACGTCATCGCTTTTTTTTTTTTTTTAGTTTTTTATTTTTCCATGCTTTCTCAGCTCAGCTTCTTCCTCTCCCCTCCCTTCGCTCTATGACGTGACGTCTCTCGTTCGTTTTCTTCACTTCGCTCGTCAAACCCTAACCCTAACCCCTTCTTCTACAAATCAAACTCCCGACCAGAGAGATTAATCCGTCTAGCTCCAAGGAAGAGAATCCGTGCTGGCTATCCCCAATGGATTCTCAGCAGAACAATCTCTTCGATACCGCGTCTCAGCCGGACACCACCAACGATGCTTACACTTTCTACGAGTTCAACACTCAAGGAGACGCCGACTTCGATTACCCCGAGTTCCGAGACCCGATTGCCTCCTGGCCCACCCCGTCTGATTCCCTCGTGGACCCAATTAACACCGCTGCCGGACATGATCAACACTCCGATAATTCTCCTGTCTCCGCCTCGCCAGGTAGTGCATCAAAGAGTCGTGGAGGTCCTGCCGGTTCAGGGAGCAGCGGGGCTGGAAATCAGATGGTGGACGCTCTAGCTGCAGGAATGAGCGGGTTGAATTTTGAGGACACTGCGGACGACGAAAATTACGATTTTGGAAAGGGTAATTTCACGGAGCATGCATGTAAGTACTGCGGTGTTTCAAATCCTGCTTGTGTGGTACGGTGCAACGTCCCGTCATGCCGCAAGTGGTTCTGTAATTCCAGAGGAAACACTTCCGGCTCGCATATTGTTAACCACTTGGTGAGTTCCCGCGATTTTCATGGGGTTCTTTATTTAAGAACTTGTGCATTATATGTCTTGGATAGCAAGAGCTAATTCTTATTCGTGGAAATAACTAATCTTGCAATAATGTAGTATAAAATTAACGAAGATGAATGTAGAAGGAGAGCAAAGTGCTTGTTTAAGTTAAAGCTGAAAGGAAGGGAATTATAAAATTTCAGAAACGTTATGTTCTCTCTGTGGAATAAGACTACATTGGAAACTCGGTTGAAGCTTTCTCGTTATTTTGTCTTCCTCTTCCTATTCCTCTTGTGATGTCCTGTGAAAAGGTATTGGGAAGGATTAATGTGTTAACTTTTTTTTAACACATTGTCTTCTTTATATTTCTTATAATCGGAATGTAATTTGCCTGCCTAGTCTCTTTTGGATATTCGTATCAAGTATAAACCATACATTACCTGGCGTTCCAATTAATTAGTGTTTTTTTGAAATTTCTCTCCTTGCTGGGCATGTCCTATTTTCCTTTAGATACAATTCGGACAAGCAATATGTGCTTTTGCATATTATCACCTAATAGGAAGAGCCCACGATTTGATTTTTCTTTTTGCAGGCGATTTAGTGGAATTATACTTTCTTTTCCTTTTTATTTATGATGACTATAGTCCTGCAAAGAAAAAAAGTTACGCTGAGTTTTGGGCTTACATTCCTAGAAGAATGAACCTTTTGAAATTCTGTCAGAGATGGTCTGTCTGACCTCTAGTTGTTACAGTTCAAGGCAACGAGGCCTTGTGCTATGCGTTGTGGACTGAGCGATGATTGTTTTGATGTTACATAAAAGACTTTGATAGCAACCATTTGTCAATAAGCATATTATAGATCATATTATCCTTATCATATCCTAATATGGCCTTCTTTGTTGGGTGCATGTAGGTTCGAGCGAAACACAAGGAAGTTTGTCTCCACAAAGATAGTCCTCTGGGAGAAACAATTCTTGAGTGCTATAATTGTGGATGCCGCAATGTTTTTCTTCTAGGGTTTATATCAGCCACGACAGAGAGTGTCGTTGTGCTTCTCTGTAGGGAGCCTTGCTTGAGCGTAAATGCTCTGAAGGACATGAATTGGGACCTAAGTCAATGGTGTCCACTGATTGATGACAGATGCTTTTTGCCATGGCTTGTAAAGGTTGCTCTCTCCTTCTCTTCTTTGTATCATGTTTAGTCTGCTTTTTACGTAGCTTGCTGACCTGTTTCAATTTTCAGGTTCCATCAGAACAGGAGCAATTGAGGGCCCGCCAGATCAGTGCACAACAAATAAACAAGATAGAGGAGCTTTGGAAGACAAAGCCCGATGCCTCTCTTGAAGATCTTGAGAAGCCTGGTGTGGATGATGAACCTCAGTCTGTAGCCATTAAATATGAAGATGCTTATCAGGTGCTTACTCAGTAGTGCTAGCGCTGTGCACCAAATTTATGACTCTTATGTGTAGTTTCATGGTCTGCTTACATTCTTTCTCCTAACCGCAGTATCAAAATGTATTTGCGCCACTAATCAAGCTGGAGGCAGATTATGACAAGGTATGCTTTAAGAGTGTGCCTTCTATTTAAGTGTTAAATATGTATTTCTTACTCTTAATAAATGAGAAAGTAGGTTTGATGCTTGAGAAATTATTCAAGTAATCGATGCATTGTTGTTGAAGTTGTGGTATTTTCTATATTCGGTAATTCTAATATCTTTTTGTATGTTTTGTACTTCTGGTGTTCCAATAATCTGATTATTCCATTTTGTTATAGACAATGAAAGAATCTCAAAGCAAGGACAGTCTAACAATTCGGTGGGATATTGGTCTGAACAAGAAGCGTGTTGCATATTTTGTCTTCCCTAAGGTGTGCTATTTTTATATATATATATACAGCTGCTGACTTCTATTTATTCAAGGTACTTAAATTTACCTATTTTTGCACTGTAGGAAGATAACGAGTTGCGGTTAGTTCCTGGTGATGAGCTGCGTCTGCGTTATTCAGGAGATGCAGCTCATCCAGCATGGCAGTCGGTTGGTCATGTGGTAGGTCTTTCGGAGCTCCTTGATTTATATGTTAGCTCTTATAGTTGGGTTTTAGATTAGTCTTTGTATTTAATTTATTCAATGTTTTTTTTTTAAATCTTAGATAAAGTTGACAGCACAAGAGGAGGTTGCACTGGAGCTCCGCTCTAGCCAGGTAATAGCCTGATTCTGACTTCTATGCGCCCTTGATTAAACTCTATGGATATCCTGCTTACCACCGTTACTTGTCCAGGGAGTGCCTGTGGATGTAAACCATGGGTTCAGTGTGGATTTTGTCTGGAAAAGCACAAGCTTTGATAGAATGCAGGGAGCTATGAAGACATTTGCTGTCGATGAGACCAGTGTTAGCGGGTGGGTTGGCTTTCATTTTATTTGTGTGCGCTCGCTGTATGCTAGTTAGTTGGAAAGTCATCATTTTTCCTGACACATGCTTTTTATGGCTTTTTATTGAGGGATTTTTTTTTTTTAGTTTTTTAAATCAGAGATTGTCGGCTAGGCCTCTGTTAGTACAAATTACAAATTCATTTTCTGTGGAATCATAATGTTCTGCTTTTTGTCCGGCTGTTGAGTTTCTCATCTGGCTGATGTCTACAATTTTGTTTTGAAGTTACTTTGTGTCGGTTTCAATTCTTAATTAATTATATACATTTAGGTATATTTACCACCACTTGCTGGGTCATGAGGTTGAGGTGCAGTTGGTCCGAAATACACTCCCTCGGCGCTTTGGTGCACCCGGTCTTCCTGAGCTGAATGCATCCCAGGTATGCTGCCTTTACCTGTCAACCAGTTGCTTTGAGATATAGTCAGACTGGGTGCCATTTTACCGCTGCAATTTTAGTTTTTTCGTGGAACTTGATTTTATAGTGCAGTAACAATGATGTTCGCTGCATGTCACGAGCTTCCAGGTTGCATGTCGATGTAATGGATAACAAGGAACTCTTTCATTGTGTTCTACCTTCATTTTATCATTGGTTGTTTAGGTGCTTTACATTTCTTCTTTACATATGATTTGTAGTTCTACCTTCATAAGCTGGAAGTCGCTTCAAGGTTTTTATTGACCTCATATGAATGGTGTAGCTCTTGAGATAGCTCGAGTTAATAGTTGATTATCTCCATCTTTTGATTTGTAGTGTCAACTCAGTTAAGTCTGCTCAATTATTTTATAATTTGTTGCGGTATGTTTCATTCATCATTTTGGGACCCTGCTAGGTTTTTGCTGTGAAGAGTGTCCTACAGAAGCCTATAAGCTTGATTCAGGGTCCACCTGGTACTGGAAAAACGGTTACCTCTGCTGCAATTGTATATCATATGGCCAAACAAGGGCAGGGACAAGTATGTTGTCTAATCTGAAGATCTCAATTCTTATATGATGCTGTTTTAGACATTATATTTTACTTCTTTGATAGGTTTTGGTTTGCGCTCCTAGTAATGTGGCTGTCGATCAGCTGGCTGAAAAAATAAGCGCCACTGGGTTAAAGGTATAATCTAATTCTAATTCTGTTCTATGACACTGCATGGATTAATGTTATTTTGGCTTATTTGTTGAACTTCTTTAACTCTTCTTCTTGAAGGTTGTAAGGCTTTGTGCAAAATCGAGGGAGGCTGTTAGTTCTCCAGTTGAACATTTGACCCTCCATTATCAGGTTGTTATTCATTTCCTGAGAATCTTTTCCTGATCTGTGTTTAATCTGTTCTCTCTTACTTTGCTAACTCAAGTAAAATGCATACAGGTTCGGCATCTAGACACATCTGAAAAGAGTGAACTGCACAAACTGCAGCAACTGAAAGATGAACAAGGTCTAGTTTCCCTTTTGATACGCTGTGTGTTTAATGTTTATGGCTAACCCATTGCTAGAATTTTGTTGCATCGTATACTATTACCAAGTTTTTTTCTTCAATTGTTGGAGTAAACTTGCTATCTTTTGTTAGACGTGCTTTATGTATAATTGGAGCTGGTAGAAGATATTGCAGATGTAGTTTTATTATTTTCACCTCGGCGGGTTTTCTACTTCTCTTAGCATAGAGTTTCAGTTTTCTAGTATATTCTCAACCACACCAATTGCCTGGTGTGCCGTAAATCACTGAAGTTGTATCTCTGAACTTCTATAGGGGAGCTGTCTAGCAGCGATGAGAAAAAGTTTAAAGCTTTGAAACGGGCTACTGAGCGTGAAATTTCTCAAAGTGCTGATGTGATATGCTGCACTTGTGTTGGTGCTGGAGATCCTCGTCTGTCCAATTTTAGGTTTCGCCAGGTCGGTAGCAGTTTTGACACAAAATTAAACTCTATTTATTGTTTTCACATTATCTTACAGTCATGCATTTCATTAGGTGCTCATTGATGAATCTACTCAAGCAACTGAACCTGAATGTCTTATTCCCTTGGTTCTTGGAGCAAAACAGGTCCTGAAAGCTTCTATTTGTGTGGATGTTTTCTGATGCTGCCTAGTTCTGTATTTGACTTATCAAATCTTGTACCAGGTTGTGCTTGTTGGTGATCACTGCCAGCTTGGTCCCGTTATCATGTGCAAAAAAGCAGCTCGTGCTGGGTTAGCACAGTCACTGTTTGAGCGTTTGGTTTCACTTGGTGTAAAACCAATAAGATTGCAGGTAATTAATGGGGTCTTTTGTAGTTTTCTTTTTGTTTATCATTTTATTAGTGTACCACCAGCCACCAGGATCTGGGGGAGCAGAGATCTTATTTCATTGATGTTTCTTTATTGCTGTCAACTTAGCTGGACAAGGTTTTAATTTACAGGGGATCTTTAGTTCTTGGCAGTTCAATAGATTTTGTTTAACAAGCAAGTGGATAACAATTTAGACTTTGATCTTTGGGCTTAAGATGTTTATGAGAGACACAAACTTGGGTCGACTCTTTAATATTTTCTTTTTAACTTCTTTATTCTTATGCTGATTTTCTGCATATGCACAGGTCCAGTATCGGATGCACCCATCTTTGTCAGAGTTCCCTTCAAACAACTTCTATGAAGGTACACTGCAAAATGGTGTGACAATTAATGAAAGGCAGTCAACAGGCATTGATTTCCCCTGGCCTGTTCCCAATCGGCCCATGTTCTTTTACGTTCAGGTATTATGATTTGTTGTCAGCATTTGCCTTGGTTTGTTAGATCCTTGTGTTGCTTGTGTATGTGAAAGATTCAGCATCTAGTGTGCTGTGCTTCTGTTTTTTTTTTTATTATACATGAACTGCACAAACTCCAATTCTCAGTTTACTAACAAAGTTGTTTATTAGATGGGACAAGAGGAGATCAGTGCAAGTGGAACATCCTACTTGAATAGGACGGAAGCTGCAAATGTTGAAAAAATTGTAACTACTTTCTTAAAGAGCGGGGTTGTACCTGGTCAGGTAATTGCATTAACTTCTCATACGTTCTTGAACATTATCCTATAATTATTTGGTGATGCTATTAGAAGATTGTTCTTTTTTATTTGAGAATAACTCTGATTTATTTTTCAGATAGGTGTTATAACACCTTATGAAGGGCAGAGAGCGTATATTGTGAATTACATGTCTAGAAATGGTGCTCTTAGGCAGCAATTATACAAAGAGATTGAGGTAATCTTGTGATTCAGATCTCTTGTCCCAGGTGAGCTATTGGTTTTATGTAGAAACTAAGCTATTTCCACTTGATGGTAGGTTGCTAGTGTTGATTCATTCCAAGGGAGGGAAAAAGACTATATTATTCTCTCCTGCGTTCGGAGTAATGAACATCAGGTTGGCCTTATCTTGCTAATTCTACAAACCTATGAGTAATCACAGTTTAAAATCTGATTTTTTTTTTGTTGGTTCTTTACTATTATTTCAGGGCATTGGGTTTCTAAATGATCCACGTAGGCTGAATGTCGCCCTTACAAGGTCCCGCTATGGAATTGTTATTCTTGGGAACCCAAAAGTTCTAAGTAAACAGCCCCTATGGAATGGTTTACTGACTCACTACAAGGTATGTGGGGCTCTATGCCGATTTACGTTGTAGGTATTTCACTGTATTTTGTAAAACTACATTTTCATTATTCAGTAATTCATTTGTTTGATACCATATCAGATTTTATAGATCATTACCCGATAGTGCAAGTTTTCAGCTCGCTTGTGAATGTAATCATATGGAGTAAAATTGTTTCTTTAGTTAGGCGTTCTTTCATTTCTGTTTTATATGTTCCTTCAGGAACATGAATGCTTGGTTGAAGGGCCGTTGAGTAACCTGAAGCAGAGTATGGTCCAATTTCAAAAACCTAAGAAGGTAGGCTTCTGTTTGTGATTAGCTCATAGTGTATTTTGAAGTGATTGTTCTCTTAGTACTTAATATTTAAGTACTAAGTCTAGTGGTATTTTTTTGTATTGATTCCTTTGCAGATCTACAATGATCGGAGACTATTCTATGGTGGAGGAACTGTGTCAAATGACAACTTTGGATCGGTGGGTTCAGGCAGCCAAGGTGACAGAAGAAGCAATAATGGCAGGGGTATGCTTTTGTTAGTTTTTAGAACTCGAATTTGTAGGGGGAACTACTCAGATGACTTTCGGAGATCTTCTTTATCAAGTCGGTTTGAGATTTTTTTTTTTTATTATCTAATTTGAGATCGTTTTCTATCTATTCTAACTGCAGGTTCTTATGCACCTGGTCCACCAAATGGTACACATAAACCTGGGGCACATGCCGGTGGATTTCCCATGCCTCGTGCTCCTATGCCTGCATTTCATGGAGGCCCCCCTCAACCATATGCTATTCCCACCCGCGGCGGTGTGCACGGTCCAGTGGGAGCAGTTCCTCATGTTCCTCCACCTGGAAGTCGTGGATTTGGTGCCGGGCGAGGCAATGCTGCCTCTCCAATCGGTAGTCATCTGCCACATCAGCAAGGCAGCCAACAGCCGATTGGAAATGTTGTTGCTTCTAGTTTTAACTTCCCTCCTCTTGAGGGTGCAAATAGCCAGCCATCGGTGGGCGGTGGCCACCTTTCTCAACCTGGATTTGTTAATAATGTAACACTAACTCTCTGCTACTTTCCTTCTGTTATCGCAATATTTGTGCAATTTACTCTCTTTTTCCTTTCCTGATAGTCCCTTCTTATTGCAGTTACCTGTGCAAGGACCTAGTCAGACATTTCGTGATGGATTCTCCATGGGTGGCATGTCCCAGGTATAATCTCTTTTTCAGGTTTTATGTCAAAGCTAGTCTATTAACGTTATTCGACCCGGTGTCCCTCACAATCACCAATTTCTCAGGAGTTTTTGGGGGATGACTTTAAGAGCCAGGGATCACATGTTCCATACAATATTGCAGACTTCTCGACACAGGCAAGAACTTTAGTTCTACGAACTTTTTCATTCTAGTTTGTATGTATAGATGGCAATTAATTTTTTTGACATGAAATGAGAGATTCTTATATCTTGCATGCCATCCAAGTGATCAAATGTCTTGGTACTTATGCATATGGCATTCACTATGTAATGTCTTTCTATAGTTTAGATTTATTTATTTAGATGTGTGATGCAGGTTATTAAGCTAATGTTTCTCTTGAAAGCCACTAAACCTAAAGTTCAAAATGGGCTGTGATGATCTCTAAGCAGAGCTTCTTTCTGGTTTATCGTCTCTGTATGTTGTTGCAAGTAGTGTATGCTTATTATGTCTTTCCTCTGCCAATTTAATAGGCTACTCAAAGTGGATATGCTGTTGATTATGTTGCTCAAGGAGGCCAAAGTGGGTTTCCAGGAAACTATATGAATCAAAACTCGCAAGCTGGATATTCACGTTTTGGTAGTGGAAGCGACTTCATGTCTCAGGTTCGTTTATATTGCTGCAATGGCATCCTTTTTTTTCCGCCACATCTACAATTGAACTTATACCTAAATATAGTGTTAATAACTAATAAACTGTCTGAGGTTTGACCCATGTTAAAGTCCGGTGTCCGTCGTTGAAATTGACTGTCCCGGGATTGGTGTTTGTTGAAATTTGGTGTCTCCGTCTATTTTTGGGTTAAGCTAACGGAAGTGTATCACGTGACCGTCACGTGAGCTCGATAAAATAGATATCCCAAAAATGCCCCTCTGTGAAAAATCTGACCTTCCATTACCAGTGAATTGATGAAATTACACCTCCTAACTAAATCAACAACTATATGGTTTTTGGGTGGTGGCCGGCCGGAGTAGAGTGGTGATTGTTTTAATTTGACTCTAGGGGTAATTCCGTCACTTCATAGTTGTTAGTAAGGGCAATTTTGGACGGAAAACCAAATTTCAACAAAGTGCAAACCTCAGACAAGTCCATTTCAACACTTTAAAGTTTAGACACCAGATTTCAACACTTTAAACCTCAGACAGTTTATTAGTTATTCACCCCTAATAATACTATGATCACTTAAGTGGCAGTTGTAGCAATTTTCTAATAGGCAGTGCAGCTAAAGAATTTATATTGCTGAAATTGATTTTGCAGGATTACATGACTCATGGGTCACAGGCCCTGTTTACTCAGGTTGGCTTCAGTGAAGCCTCGCAGGATGATGCGTCGCAAAACCATTTTGGAATGACCAATGCCGGCGCTTTTCAGTCTCAGGTTATTTCTCATTCTTCTTCTCTTATAGTTGTTTTGATCATTCAGCAAGTTGACATTTGCCTAAAAGTAAGGAGTGGCTTTCTTAAATACTTTGCAGGGGTTGATGAACTCAGTATACTCTCAACCATTCCCACAGTACAACATGTCCCCACTCAACTATCAGGCAACAGCAACATCTCAACAGTCTCAGCCTCAGCCACCTCCTCAAACTTTGCAAGGCCAAAACTCACAAACTCACTACAATGGTTGACAGGTTAACTAGAGAGCTTTTGGCAGTGATGGATTGTAGTCCCCTTGCATTCAGCAGCAGCAGCAGCTTGATACTACAATACATACTTGGGTTAAAATGAAAGCAAGTGAGAGAGAGGTATTGCTGTTTTCTTGAGGCTTACACTTTTGATGGGTCCCTTGTGAGATAAACAAACAGAGAAAGAAACAAGAGGGTTAGTAGCTGCTGGTGGAGAAAATGAAGCAAGCTGTTACGGGACGGCACATCCATTGAAGAAGTGGTTTGTTTGCTTGATATCATATCCTTTACTTATCTATGGTTGCTGAAGATTAAAAAGAAAGTTATTTTGGAAGAAAGGAGAGCAGTTTTACATGGATGGGTTTTGTCCACAGAGTTTAGGGTTTCCAGTATGCAAGAAGGGGGTGACTTTGACATTCATATACATGATTAGTAAGTAACTGAAGAAGACAGCAGATTTGGGAAGCTACACGAAAAAGTAGATGAGTTCACCCTGAACTTGGATTTTGAGGCCCAACACTTTGTTTCGATTCTTCCTGCCATGTAATTAATTATACTCTGTTTATTTAAGTAAGGTGATTGTCGTCGTATTTATAATTTTGTTTGTGATGGTGAATTCCCATAATTGGTGAAGGAGGCAGTAAGTAGTGTACTGGTAAATATAAAGAGCTATTTGTCTTTTGTGATTGTGCTTTTGGAGGTGTTGTTGATGTTGCAGCTGCCGTATTAACCCATTGCTTATCATTTCTACCCTTTTTATTCAACAAATCATACTAATTAAAAAAAAAAGTTATATTCATCATTAAAATGTCGAAATATTATGTTTGCGGCAGGTTTGAAGTTGCAAAAGTTAATTTAGAATGTCCGAAGTTTTAACTTAGTGTTTTCGTACATTTTTAGGGTTAAATATAACGTAATAGTGTGAAATGACATTTTTGCCCCTTTTAATATTTTGTTTTATTTAATACCTTATTTAAGGAAATGTGAAATGACAAAATTAACCTTGAAGTCAAATTACGAATTGAGTCTCTATTTTTTATTTTGTTCAATTTAGTCCTCAAATTTATATTTTTAAGTTTTGATTTTTACAATTGAGTCCCTATTTTTATTTTGTTCAATTTAGTCCTCAAATTTATATTCTTAACTTTTGATTTTTACAATTAAGTCCCTATTTTTTATTTTGTTCAAATAGGGTCGGCCAGCCCCAATCAGGGCCGGCAGCCACCGACTGGGGCCGACCACCACCCCAATTGGTGGTGGCCGGCCCCAGTCGGTGGCTGCCGGCCCCGATTCAGGCCACAGAGGGCTTCGACCGAGCCCTTTGTGGCCCGAATAGCCACCCCAATCGGGACCGGCCACCACCAATTGGGTGGCTGCCAGCCCGGATCGGGGCTGTCCGACCACGATTTGGTGGTGGCTGGTCCGATTGGTAGTCGTCGTCGGCCTTGTGTGGTGGTCTTCGTCGGCCTTGGGTGATGGTCGGCGGCCGCGGGTGGTGGCCGGCCACGGTTGGGGAATTTTTGTCTTTTCATTTCAAGCATGTGAGGGGCACACTTTGATAGAAGGGCATTTTGGAGATTTAATTTTATTTCCGGTCACATGCCATGCACGTGACCAACTTCTGTCAGTTTTAATGGAAAAAAAAATTAACGGAGACCTCTTATATCAACAAAGTTGAAACTTCAGACCTCTCCAGTTAACATGAATTCAACTTCAGAACTTTCATAGGTTATTAACCCTTAATTTTTTTTGGTAAAAGGAGCGTCAATATTATAACAACAAACTAGTGTTACAATTGAGCGAAAAAGAAAAAAAAACTAGTTTTACAGAACTTAAAGAAGTAGGAATATCCCGGGCATACCAAGTCCCAGTAAGATGATTCCTACGAGCATTCTTCCTTACAACATGTGCCACCTGCACCCAAAGATGCCTATAGTGATTGCCTTCCTACGGTTTAGTTCTACAATATCCGAAATAAAACCATACAATTACATAGGGCTAGAGCTTGGTGACATTACAAACTTAGCTAAAAGCAGCTTTCAACAAAAGACCAGCTCTAACAGCAACTGCTTCAGCAAAAAGTGGTTCATCACCTGTGAAGGAATGAACCGAGATAGCAGATATAACTCTCAAATTGTCAAATAAAACAGCATTACCATAAACAAGATTTATGTTGAAATTCATACACTCATCCACGACCAAACGTCCCACTTCAGAGACTTCAACATCATCTACAACATTCACTTGTGAGGTGTCTTTCTGTGGCATCGTTGCCCCTGGGTAATCTGTTGTATCATGGCTTCATGGAGGTAGCAATGAGGTTATCACACCAAGTACGATGAAACTCGGATATTACAGACTCAATGCTATGACTTATATCATGTATTGGGTCCGTTAAAGCTAGGCTAGGTCCGACTATGTCAATTTGGGACAATTGTTTGATATTGAAATTTTAGGACTAAATTGAACAAATTAAAAATTAGGAATGTATTCGAGGGACTAAACTAAATAAAATCAAAAGTTTAGAGTCACTAACGTGCACAACACATGACTTTTAACGGCCAAAATGGACGGAACTTTAACGGATGTATGAAAACGGTACAAAATGAAAACGTTTGGTACCAAATTGGTACAAAAAAAACATATGGTATGAAAAGTGTATTTCGTGCAAACATATGGTATAAAGTGGACCCTTAACCCTTAAGTATTACATTGTTACGAGTAGTCCAGATGTTCCAGTAATTATACATTTCATAACAATTGAATCTAGTTTATTAACCCTAGACACTGGTCTAACATCTTGAGAAGGAAACCATTCCCTTGCTGTTGAGATATTCAGGCATCAGTGTTGACCATAAATGGGCTAGCAAACCATACTCTCCTTATAAACTCACAATCCCACATCAAGTGGTTCCAAGTTTCAAACTTGTTTTTACAGAAAACACAAAAATGATTAGCAATCCTGATCTGTTTAGCCATATTTGATCCGAGTGGAAGGCTGTTGCGGCACCCTTCCAGATGAACATCCTTATTTTTGGAATAACTTTGAGATTCCAAACTTTTGTCTAAAAATTTGGACTAGCAATCCTAGGGGGTGCAGATGACGAGGTTTCAGTAGTACCAGGGGAAGTATTTCAGATAAAATGATAGCCAGACTTGACAGAATAATTGCCATCCTTGGTGTGATTCCAACAAAACTTATCTAAAACCGAAAAGATAGAAATTGGAATGTCCAGAATATAAGAAACAGCATTAGGGTGTAGAATTAAGTAGAACATATCAGCTTTCCATGTCCTAGAGTTATGATCAATCGCTTGAGACACCAATGTGTGATTAGGTAGAATGTGAGGTAGAGCCCATTCAGTCAGGGGCATAGATTTAGAACCCATTGGTCCTTCCAAAAGTCAATGGATGCCCTAGTCCCTACTCTTCATCTACAACCCTGAACCATATAAGGTTTCATAGAAAGAATTTTCTTCCAAGAAAGCGCAAAATAGGGCTTAAGAGAGGGTTGCCAGAAAGAATATGTAAGAGGTTCGTTAAAGGATATGATGAAATGGTCAAACCTTTGACTTGCTTGCTTAGAAAGAACTGCTTTGTGTGGTCTCAGGATGCCCAGGGAGCCTTTAAAGCTTTAAGAGATGCTTTGATAGCTACCCCAGTACTTGCTCTTCCAAATTTCAACCAGAAATTTGTTGTTGAAACTGATGCCTCTTTTAAAGGTATTGGTGTTGTTCTGATGCAAGACTCTCATCCCCTGACTTATATCAGTAAAGCTCTCTCTTCTAGGCATCAAACACTCGCAGTGAATGAAAATGAGCTCTTGTCCATTATGTTTGCAGTGAGGCATTGGCATTATTATTTGATCTCTGGCCATTTTGTGATTAAAACTGATCAGAAAAGCCTCAAGCACTTATTTGAGCAAAAAATAACAATCCCACTCCAACACGCATGGCTTTCCAAGTTGATGGGGGTATGATTATGAGATTGTTTAAAATAAGGGAAGGGAAAAATGTAGTAGCAAGGGCAGATGCACTCTCAAGGGTCCAAGGTTCTGAGATACTCATGTTAGCTATATCTACATAGAACCTGCCTTACTGGATCGTGTGAAGAGTAGTTGAGAAAATGATATTGATGTCGAGCAAATTATTAGTGATGTAACTGCTGGAAGAGCTAGAGGAGCATATACTTGAAATGGAGACACCTTGATGAGAAAATGCAAGCTGGTAGTGGGAAGAGATGAAAGCTTGAGGCAGGATTTACTTGGCCTTGCTCATTCCTCAGCTATGGGTGGGCACTCTGGTTTTCATGGCACTTCCAAACGACTCAACCAATTGTTCTATTGGAGGGTTCAATAAAAAAATGTCAGAAGATTCATAAGGGAGTGCTCTATCTGTCAAAGGGCAAAGTATGAGACAATCTCACTTCCTGGTTTGTTGAGTCCTCTTCCTATTCCTCAAGGAGTGTTCTCTGATATTTCAATGGACTTCATTGGTAGGCTTCCTAAGTCAAATGAAAATAATACTATCTTTGTGGTTGTGGATAGGCTAACTAAGTTTGCACACTTCATGCGTCTTAGCCACCCTTTTACTCAACTCTAGCTCAAGCTTTCATGGATGGAGTTTTCAAGTTACATGGGTGCCCTACTACTATAGTATTTGACCGTGATGTTATCTTCTTGAGCTCATATTTGAAAGACTTTTTCCGTTTGCAGGGTGTTTCATTGCATATGTCCACTTCCTACCACCCACAGACTGATGGCCAAACAAAGGCTATCAATCGATGTTTAGAGGGGTATCTGAGGTGCATGAGTCATGAGAGACCTGCTTCTTGGTTATCCTGGCTTTCTCTTGTTGAATGGTGGTACAACACTAATTACCACTCCTCTATTAACATGACACCATTTCAGGCACTATATAAGTTTCCTGCTCCTTTATATGTGCCTTACATTGCAAAAGACATGTTGTTGGCATCAGTTGATGAAATACTCAGTGCAATGGAGCTCACAATTCAGTTACCTCGTCATCACTTGCTTCGTTCTTAGAACATGATGAAGCAATTTGTTGATAGACATCGATTTGAACGTCAATTTGCTGTGGGTGACTGGGTTTTCCTCAAACTTCATCCTTATAGACAGACGATGATGAACGGTTGTGCTGTTTACAATAAGTTGAATCCTAAGTTCTATGGGCCATTATTGGTGTTTGAGAGGATTGAAGTTGTTGCTTATTGTATGGATCTCCCAGATAATGTTATGGTTCACCCTACATTTCACGTTTCACTCCTAAAGAAGACATATGGTCAAGTTCAACAAACATTCCACTCCCTGAACCTGCAGGGGAAGCTGCTTATTTCAAATGGATTCCTATGGGGATTCCAGAGAGGAAACTGTGTAAGCGAGGACACAGGGCAGCCACTTAAGTGTTGGTGCAGTGGAAGGATCAAGCCCTAGATGATGCTACTTGGGAGTATCTGGATGATTTCTCAGCTAGATTTCCAACATTGAGGACAATGTTCCTATATAGGCGTGGTACTTGTCACAAATTAATAAGTTGTGGGGTCTTTTTAGTATGTTTCAGAAGTCTGAGGGCTTAGTTGCAATTAGGATAACTTGAGTCGTTAAATAACAGAATTTCAACGGATAGTTAGTTAGCCCACTTTAAAAGGTAACTGATGAAATTGCATGAGTTTTCATCGAATGAAATAATGAATTGTGTTTCTCCCTAACAAATTGAAATAGAAATATAAATTTATTCGCATAATAAATTTCAGAAGTCTAAGGGCTTAGTTGCAATTAGGGAAACTTGAGTCGTTAAATAACAGAATTTCAACGGATAGTTAGTTAGCCCATTTTAAAAGGTAACTGATGAAATTGTATGAGTTTTCATCGAATGAAATAATGAATTGTGTTTCTTCCTAACAAATTGAAATAGAAATTTATTCGCATAATAAAAATTCAAATAACCAATTTCGAAAAATTAAAGTTTAAATAACCATTTGTAAATTATCAAAGTCCATATGATAATTTAATTATTAACCCTAGTTTTATTGTTTCCGCATTATAACATCTCGGATTTCGAGGAAAAAAAAAAAGGCGTAGCTGCTTTTCATTCAGTCTTATTATTTCTCCAAATTTTCCAGTTTGTCTTGTCCAGTGCTCACTTCGCTGCTGCTACTCTCCTCTCCGTCGCTCTCCCAGTTGTTCAGCGTCGTCGTTCGTCTCTCCGCAAGTGCTCTTCATCCTTTTTTGGCTGTTAGCTTGATTCTTCGTCTGAGCAAGCCGGCATTGAGGTGAACTTTTTCTCCCAATCGTGATGCTTTACTTTTCACTTGTTTGCATGACTGATGTGTACAATCCTACTAGTTATGGTGTCTTTGTTCCTTCGATTCTTGAGCATTCTGTATGTTTATTCCTCTTGCTTGAGTTTGATCTCGGCATTTAGGGTTTTGAGGGCTATGGAGAAGAATGAGAGGGAAATAGTAAATTGATCAGAATCGGAAGTTATTAACCGATTGGACATTTCCATGTTGTTGTATCTTTCCAAGTGATTTACCGAGGGGACGAGAATGCCGCTGATATGATTCTGAATATTAGGGTTTCTCTGTATTTTCAGCCCGAATCATGTTACAAGTTATGAATATGGTGTGGAACCAGGGGCAAATTACTGTCTTCTATTACAGTGCCCGATTTTGGGGAATCACTTGTCTCTCAGTAGTCTTTTTAGATTATATCAATTTCTGTTTGTCAGATATGTTACGAGTCTCTGTCTGATGACTGAATTTTCTTATTCTGTTTTAAGTTATGTAAATTGCTATGCAATGGACCTTTTAGGTAGTGGTGTTTGCAGATATACCAATTCTGTGTTGACAAAGTATTTATAAGCATATAACGGCACACTCATCATTGTATACCTTCCCTAAAGTTTATGCGTATTAAGTGTGCTGATATTGTGATTATGTCCCAGTTGCTTTCAATATTTTGGGGTTCCCCTAGGAAAGAGTAGAAGAATAACCACTTTTCTTTCAAATTTGTAGCTGTTGAAGTTTGCAAGAGATAGACATCACATTGAGTTTTTTTAGGGGTAGAATTACGTTTTCAGTGATTTTTTTGTTTTATCTCATCCAGAGTTTGTAGCCAATGGGGACATCTTCTGGTACAAAGGGGGGCCTGGGAAATAGTAGCAGGGACAATACACCTTTAAATGGGCACGCCATGGATACAGATGATTACTCTGACCTTTCAGATGATGATGACATGGATTCTTCTGCCATACACGATCTTGGTGATTCTTTCCTGCGTGATTTTTCTAAGAAGGCAGCAGCTGCGTTCTTCAACGAGTACGGGCTAATCAGTCATCAGATCAACTCCTTCAATGATTTCATTCAGAATGGGATTCAGAAGGTTTTTGAGTCCTTTGGTGATCTCATAGTCGAGCCAGGATATGATCCATCGAGGAAGGGTGAAAACGAGTGGAGATATGCCTTGGTTCGATTTGGGAAGGTAACCCTTGAACGCCCTCAGTTTTGGGCTGGTGAAAAGCTTGCCGAGAGTGGGAAGGGGAATCTGAACCTGTTGCCTAGACATGCACGCCTCCAGAACATGACCTACTCGTCAAAAATGAAAGTAGACATGTTTTTCCAGGTGACATCCTGTGTTTTTTGTTTTGAACTCTGGCGCTCTGTAAAGTTTTAATACCTATTTTAATGTTTTCTGATTAGGACTCCTGATGAAAATGCAGGACGTGTTTAAGTGCTCTTCCTAGTGCAATTTAATCTGAAATTAAATATCTATTGGACATGTCACCAGAATTTTATTTTTCCCAAGTAGCATAACATACTTCAGTAATTAAGGAATCATGATCTTTCCGAAAGCTTATGTTGTTGGGAAAGCCATGAACAGCTTTTGGAATCTTAAACTTGATATCTGTTGTTTTCCTTTTGGATCAGGTTTTTACCAAGAAACTTGTCAGGAGTGACAAATTTAAAACAGGAAAGGAACAGTTTCTCGACCGAGAGGTGCTGCAAGAAGAAAGTAAAGAGGTGATGATTGGGAGGATTCCTGTTATGGTCAAATCTAATCTGTGCTGGATGAGTGAAGCTGAGAAAGATGATTGTGATTTTGATCTTGGAGGTTACTTTATAGTCAAGGGTGCAGAGAAAGTGAGTCTGAATTCTCTTTTACTTGCCTTTTCTCATGATAATAAATAGACAAAAAGTAACTTTACAAAAAGAAAAGAGTCAACGTCAATGCATCTTCTTTGAAACTTAAAGACCTCATGCAGGTCAACATTTTAGATGGCACATTCTTAACTGATATATCTATATATATATACGCACCTTCTTACTGATTTCTTTAGTTCACTAACTTTTTGAACTTCAGTTTCATGCATTACAGGGCATACTGCTACTCTAGCAACTTTAAGCGCAAGATTTAACTTTTCAAACACCTATTGTATGAGTATTTTATATTCACAAAGTATGGTTATATGAATATGTGAATCTTGATCCTGTTCTTACTTTTTCCCCACGGCATAACAAATGTTTATAAAGCAAACCAAATGAAATTCTTCGATATTACATATTAGAATCATGCATAGAGTCTTTTGCTAGTTGATGTTTGTAGTTCACTTACTAGCTTGAACTTGTTTGATGTAGTGATTTTCACTTTTCCAGATACTTTCAGGTATTGTAGTAAGGAATCTAGTTATGTTTTGATCATAGAAAGATCGGCTAGGACTTTACACTACAAATGTGAATTACCAAAGTAGAACGCTTTGGGGTGTCCTCTATTTATCTTTGTCTCATTTCCCCTACTTTGTACATTACCTTCTTGGTGACTTAGGTAATTTTGTATTAACAGTTACTATCCAATAATAAAAGAAAGAAAATAAATGTTGGAAAAAAAGAATAAGTTAAGTTTCATTAGTATTAGAGTACAATATTGAACAAGATAAAACAAAAACTTGGGTATTTAAGTTCATAGATTGGACTCTTTTATTAGCTAAACCTTTCGGGTTAGATACGGATGTCAGTGGTAGATCTAGAACATTTGTTATGGGGGTTCACATTAAGCTGAGTTGTTAAGTTTATGGACAATGGCTAATGTTTTGGGTTGAATGAGGGTCTTTTAAAACAAAAATGGGGGTTCAGAGTATATTTTTCTTAAATAAAGAAACCTTGAGCCCTATTACAAATACTAAAAAATGGGGGAGGAAAGTCTCCCATTCTCTCAAGATCTCTGCCACTATGATTCATCCTATTTGGATTCATTAGCTATTCAACGTGGTATTAGAGCATGGTCTAGAATTCGTGCATAAGTTACTCTCTCCATACGAAGGCCCATTGTCAATAATTCACTTGGCCCCATATGCTTGGGTACGTGCAGAGTAGTGCTGCATTTCCAGATTGTAGCAGCCTGTTTGTGTAGTTTGCACCAACAACTAGATTGTTCTGTCTCATAGAAGCTTAGCTTTTGTGTCTAATATGGTTCTTGCACCTACAATTTTATAGTTAGTAATTGTTTATATCTCCACAAGATTAGTTATTGTTCATGTTGTTACTTTTCAGACGTTTATTGCCCAGGAGCAGATCAATCTAAAGAAACTGTGGGTTTCTAATACCCAAGGTTGGACTATTGCATCTAAGTCTGCATGGAAAAGGAAGAGATTATATATTAGGCTTACAGGAAGTTGTAATGTTGAAGATATTAGAGGGGGAGAAAATGTTCTTACTGTGTACTTTCTGTCAGTGGAGTTCCCATTGTGGATATTATTTTTCGCCCTCGGTGTAAAATCTGACAAAGAGATTGTGGATCTTATTGATTTTGGCCATGATGACTCTAGGGTGGTGAATATACTCTTTGCTTCTATTCATGAAGCTGATGAGAGGTGTGATGGATTCCGGAGAGGAGGTACAGCCCTTGGTTATGTGGAAAATAAGATAAAGAGTTGCAAGTTTCCGCCTACAGAATCCATTGAGGAATGCTTCAACAACTACCTATTTCCGAATCTGAATGGTCCTAAGCTTAAGGCTCGCTTCCTTGGATATATGGTGAAATGTCTATTAGAGGCTTACACTGATAGAAGGAAATGCGATAACAAAGATGATTTTAGGAACAAGAGACTGGACCTGGCAGGAGAGCTCCTAGATAGAGAGTTGAGAGTACAGATTCTGAATGCCCGGAAGCGCATGCTGAAAGCTATACAAAGAGACCTTTACGCAGACCGTGAGCTTCGGCAGATTGAACATTATCTGGATGCATCAATTATCACAAATGGTCTTTCCAGGGCTTTCACAACTGGGGCATGGTCTCATCCATTTAAAGCTGAGCGTATATCTGGCGTTGTCGCAACTCTGAGACGACAAAACCCGCTGCAGACAGTTTCGGATATGAGGAAAATGCGACAGCATGTCAACTATACTGGAAAAGTTGGTGATGCCCGATATCCGTAAGTATTGACAGATTTTCAAACTTGTCTTTACGATATACAACCTGTTCTCAGGCTATTTTGGCTTGTTGTGTTAGGACCACTGTCATTCATGTTTACGTGATATCTGCTTGGTTTTCTTCATAGCTTGGTGAAATTTACCTGCTTTGCCTTTAATATTTAATGGAGTTTGCTACTCTGTTGGGCCCTATCCAGATCACTCTGTTATTTTTAGAACGGAATGGAGCTTAAATAATGCTTTATGGAGTTTCAGTTCTCCCTTTCTTATTGTCATTGGTCTCTCTACTTTGTATATAACTTAAATGTATATAATCTCGATATCTTCTGATTCTCTGGGAGTGCAGGCATCCTTCGCATTGGGGGAAGGTTTGCTTCTTGTCAACTCCAGATGGTGAAAACTGTGGGCTTGTAAAGAACTTGGCAGTTATGGGACTTGTGACCACTGCTATCTCGAAGCCTCTTGAGAAATATTTTGAAGACTGTGGAATGGAAAGAGTTGCAAATGACACCGCAACTTCATTACATGGCAAAGTGAAAATTTTCCTGAATGGTGACTGGATTGGTGTTTGCGAAGATTCTCTATCATTTGCGACCAAGCTAAGAAGGAAACGTCGCCGAAAGGAGATACCCCCCGAGGTTCTATCTAATATCTGTTGCTAAATTATTAATGATCCATGTCTTTGTTCTAGGTCTTTGTTTCGATGGTCATTGTTGATTGACCAGAGATTTTTATTTGATTTGAACTGGAGACAACAGTTAACTTGAAGCGCAAGCTAATGGTTGTTTGTTTTCATTAAAAGTTCCTCAATTAACATCCTTTACTTTGTTTTGACTCTTGTATTTGAGGGCAGATTGTTTGATGTTAATTGGCAGACTTTTACTATAAAAATCCAGCTTTCCGCATACAAGTTAATTTGATGTTTTTTGTTGCAGCTGGAGATAAAGCGAGATGAGCACCAGGGAGAAGTACGTCTCTATTCTGATTCAGGAAGGGTTCTTCGTCCCCTTCTCGTTGTTGGAAACTTAGCAAATACAAAGTCACTGAAAGGAGGGAGCTACACATTCAGCAATTTGTTGGACAAGGGGATCATTGAACTTATAGGACCAGAAGAAGAGGAGGATTGTTGCACCGCATGGGGTGTTGGATATATTCTAAAGGAAGAACGATCTAAGCAGCAAGCCGTGAAGTACACTCATTCTGAACTGGATATGTCATTCCTACTTGGGTTAAGCTGTGGCTTAATTCCCTTTGCTAATCATGACCATGCTAGAAGGGTCCTCTATGAATCCGAGAAGCACTCTCAGCAAAGCATTGGCTTTTCGACTACAAACCCTAATATAAGGGTGGACACCCTTTCACATGGAATGTATTATCCGCAGAGGCCGCTCTTTCGAACGGTTATTTCTGATTGCTTGGGGAAGCCTGAGTATTCACTTGGAATGCTGCCAAAGCCAGAATACTTCAATGGCCAAAATGCCATTGTTGCTGTTAATGTTCATCTGGGATACAATCAAGAGGATTCCTTGGTGATGAACCGGGCCTCACTGGACCGTGGTATGTTCCGATCTGAACATATAAGGAGTTACAAGGCTGAAGTTGAGAACAATGAGAGCAATGAGAGGAAGAAGAAAGCAGAGGACTGTGTTAACTTTGGAAAGATACAGAGTAGAATTGGGCGCGTAGACAGTCTAGATGATGATGGGTTTCCATTTGTTGGTGCGAATTTGCAGAGTGGGGACATTGTGATCGGGAGGTGTGCTGAGTCAGGAGCTGACCACAGTATAAAACTTAAGCACACTGAAAGAGGGATGGTGCAGAAGGTTGTGCTCTCTGCCAATGATGATGGCAAGAATTTTGCAGTAGTCTCTCTCCGACAGGTGAGATAACGTGAATTTTTTCATATTATGTATGTTGAAATTGGGGAATAATAATAAAATTTGTTGTTTGGTTAGATCCGGTCGCCGTGCCTTGGGGACAAGTTTGCAAGCATGCATGGGCAAAAGGGTGTGCTTGGTTACTTGGAGGCACAAGAGAATTTTCCATTCACCAAGCAAGGGATAGTTCCTGACATAGTTATTAACCCACATGCATTTCCATCACGTCAGACCCCCGGTCAGCTCCTAGAGGCAGCTCTAGGGAAGGGGATTGCTCTCGGTGGGCCGGTGAAATACGCCACCCCTTTCAGCACTCCATCAATTGATGACATCACTAATCAGTTGCACAGGTTTCTTCTAATATATTATATTTGTTGCTGCTGTTAATTGCTTGCTTGTGAAAATGAATGCACATGTTTCTTCTAAGGGTTAAGAACCTCTAAACTGTCTGAGGTGCTCTATGTGAGATTTTGGTGTCTGAAGTTTAAATTGTTGATATTGGCTGTCTGAAATTTCAACTTTGTTGAAATTTGATTTTCCGTCCATTTTTGCTGTCAAATTTAACAGAATAGTCTGAAAAGTCAAAATTGCTCCTAATACCTTTATATTTACTCCGACCACCACCCTACTGCGGCCGGTCACCACCCAACTCCGGCCGGCCACCACTCACACCGGCCGGCCACCACCTTACTCCGGCTGACCACCACCCTACACCGGCCTCCACCCAACTCCGGCCGGCCACCATCCTAGGGGCAATTTTGGAATTTATTTTTATCGGGTCATGTGACAAGCACATGACCAAGTTCTGTTAATTTTAACAACAAATTTGGACATAGACAACAAATTTCAACAAAGTTGAAATTTAAGACAGCCAATATCAATAATTTAAACTTCAGACACCAAAATCTCACATAGGGCAAACTTCAGACAGTTTATAGGTTGTCAACCCTTCTTCTAATATATATTTCCTGCTGCTGTTAATTGCTTGCTTGTGAAAATGAATGTATGGTGAAACATGATTGGTGATGCAGGGCTGGGTTTTCTCGGTGGGGGAATGAGAGGGTGTATGATGGGCGAACGGGAGAGATAGTGAAATCAATGATATTCATGGGTCCTACGTTTTACCAGCGGCTGGTTCACATGGCAGAAGACAAAGTGAAGTTCAGGAACACAGGACCGGTGCACCCGCTGACCCGACAGCCAGTGGCGGATAGGAAGAGATTCGGTGGCATAAAATTTGGAGAAATGGAGAGGGACTGCTTGATTGCTCACGGTGCGTCTGCGAATCTGCATGAGAGGCTCTTCACACTGAGTGATTGTTCAGAGATGCATGTGTGTCAGAGCTGCAAAAACATGGCTACTGTAATCCAAAGGACGGTACAAGGAGGGAGGAAGATTAGGGGAGCTTATTGTCGGTTCTGTGATTCGTCGGATGAGATTGTGAAGGTGAGGGTGCCTTACGGCGCCAAACTGCTGTGTCAGGAGCTCTTCAGTATGGGGATTTGCCTTAAGTTTGACACCAAGCTTTGTTAATCAATCAACTTGTGCTTGTTCAATCAACTTGTGCTTGTTCATTTTCTGTTGTTCAACTACTAGACTAGACTGGACTGGACTGGACTCCTTGCTGTTGCTGTTTGTTTATGTAGTTACTAGTAAGTAAGTAGTAGAGCAGTCCCTCCCAACTTGATTCTGTACATATAGTTAGTTTAAGTTGGCACTCCATAAGTACTGTCTCTCTCCAAACAAGTACTGTTTGGATTCTCTCAGCGATGAAGTTCTCATCGCTTTTCTTTTGAGAACGGGCTCTTTCACACCCGGCAAACCTAAAGCAAACCGATGAAGACCTCATCGTATATGAGTTTGGATGCTGTCTCATCCACCCAAACCGTAACCCTAACTCCGATGCCGGCAACACCGTAAGCAAAGATCCCACCCACACCTACCCTTTCACTTTGGTGTCCTTTCATGCAGAACCAAGCAACAAAATTCCAAACCAATACATACAGGACATGTTTCTAGCTCAGTCATTTACCCTCTCGGCCGACCGCCCGATACTCCTAGCCTCGACAGAAATTCAGCTGCGACGACTCTATTGCGGTGCCGTATACAGTTACTCGTACGTGCCGTCTCCCTCGTGCACCAACCTCGTCTCCCTTGGCTTTATTTTTGGGAAAATATTGCTTTAGGCTTCGGCATGTTCACATGAATGGGTCCAACCTTCTGGTTTGGCCCAAATATTGCGATGGGTTTCATTATCTGGTCTGGTCAGCAAAACGGTCTAGTCTTCTTGGAGATGACTGTGTAAATGAATATAAAATCCGACGACGCTTTGTCCCACAAACATCCACGCCTAAGCCTAAGCCAAAGCCGGAAGCCCCACCACAGCAGATGGCTTTGTTCAACTTCGCCTCTACCCACTCTCCACCTCCACCTCGCCAAAATGCGGAGTCCGCCTCACCACCTCCCACTTCACGTCCACCCCTCCACCTTCGCCATTACCACAGCCCCCGAACAACCACATAGACCCCCCCCCCCCCCCCCCACCACCACCACCACCTCCACACGCTCCCACGCGCCAACACCCGCACTCACGCGCCAGCACGCGCTGCAACACGCGCCGCCCTACGTAGTCCAGGCGCCACCCACGCGCTGGGCACGCGCCAGACACGAGCCCACTATAAAGGCGCGTGCATCACACGCGCCACCCTGCGCTATGACACGCGCCTCTGCGCTCTTGGCCGCTCTTCCACGCGTCGCCACGGTCCCCCTCCGGCCCCAATATGCCGAGCACCGATCGCCTGCGTCCCTCCCCGCGCCGTCGTGGATGCTGTTCACCGTTTTAAGCTCAAACTAGACTACATCTTGGCAGTACAGCCGACTACCCTCCCCCATTTACCCCTTCCAGTCGAACTCATAGTTCGTCAGAACCAACATTCTGTCCATCAAACGAACCACTGCATGACTTCTACCCTTCGGGGTATCCTCGATGCGACTTCGGTCGCACCTTTAAATCGCCTCCCTTCGAGGAGACAGAGCATCTATTTGGCACCCTCCCCTTGCGCTAGTCCTTCACGGATGTTCCTATGGCAGGGGCGCCTTACAGAAATCTCTACATCGGTCATGTGGTCATCTTCGTTTTTGGATGGAACTGTTTGCGTTTCGGACATACTATGGGTCCGGTTTGGTATCGCTTGTTGTGCAGGTCCGCTGTTAGCTATGTCAGACTTAAGGAAGGTTCTCGTATCCTCCAAAGGACTGCGTTCGCTGCTGTATCAGATGGATTCCTCATCTCCAAGCTTCTATCCTTTGCCTGGGGTCATCTCCGTCATTAAGCCGATTTACACCTTTAATTTATGTTTTACTACCTTATTTCCGTTGTTTTAGCCGTATCTGCTCTACTTATTTGGATATTGGACGCTAACCAATATCCCCGAAGCGGTGTCGGTTTTTTTTTTTTTTTTTATAGATTGTAATAGTTTTAATTATTAATAAAATCGGTGTGCTTAAGATCAAGTTGGCACTCATTTTCTTCTTTCTCCAGTCCCTTATATATGAACCAAATACTCAATTAACAGTAACAAAAAAAAAAGCTACAAGCCTAGGTCATAATTTAGTTTAGGGTCAATTTTGATAATATTAGAGTTTGGGGTGGAAAGTGTGATTATTGGGAAGAGACTGATAATCAAATTGGATTTTTCTAGAGCACTATGCTTTTGTTTTTTTATTTTTTATTATTAGGGTGGACTTAATTATAACATATATAAAACTTTAAAAGTATGAATTTTTTAATCATATTTAATATAAGAGGTCTCCGTTAACTTTTGCCGTTAAATCTGACAGAATTTGGTTACATGCTTGGCATGTGACCGGAAACAAACTTAAATCCTGAAAATTCCCTCCGACCAAAGTGCGCCCCTCACATGCTTGATCTGAAAAGACGAAAATGCCCCTTAAAGCAAAAAAAAAAATCTTTCTTCTTCGCCGGAAAACACCACCGGTGACCGCCAAAACTTTGGAAAAAGAAGTAAAGGTATCATTTCACACAATTCTGTTAAATTTAATCATAAAAATAGACGGAAAACCAAAGTTGAAAATTCAGACATTCCAATATAACTTTAAAAATACAGACCTCTCCGGTTAACATGGGTCAAAATTCAGACATTTCATAGGTTATTAACCCTAATATCAATATCCCTCTAGGGTTCACCTTTAGGCTAATAGAAAAATAAAAAAAAAGTACCAAAAGAATGGTGCTCTTGGAGCATGATAGAAAAACCCAATCAATTAGGAGAAACATTGGTCCCACCTAACCATGGTCCAACCTAGCCATGGGTCGGACCATGTCTAGGTCAATTCAGCATTAGGGATAATTGACCCAATTGGACCCTAGGGCTAAATTGACCTAGCCATGGTCCGACCCATGGCTAGGTCGGACTATGGTTAGAGTCGCCTAGATCCGGTGACTCTAGCCTGGTTCGACCAAGCCATGGGTCGGACTATGACTATGTCAATTTAGTCCTAGGTGCGGTTAATAATGTTTAATGGCTAAATTGTAAAAATAAAAAGTTATGACAATAAATTTGAGGACTAAATTGAACAATATGAAAATTTGGGGCTAGACATGTGCAAGTCACGTGACTATTTAACGGTCAAACTGACGGTCAACTAACAGATGGACCAAAAACTAAAAGTTGTCAAACATATGATACCAAAACTAGGAAAAAAAAATGTTAGACCAAAAATCAAGATTATGCTCAATGTTTTCACCCATAAAATCAAGATTATGTGACGTTAGTTAAGGTACTCTTTAAGTCTTAACAACTCCAACCAACATTGAGTTGTGCTGAATTACCCCCGCTTGTTGCATTTATAACTCGACCTAATTTTCTCATGATATTAGTACATAATTAAAAATAGTACAAAGAAACACTAGTCCAGCATAAAGGCTTATACATACAAATTGGTCAAAATACCATATAATATATTTTATTTTTCTTAGTTGATTTAGGGGTGAGGTCGGGATAGGACGGGTGGGCGGGCTTTTGCCTGAGCCCGAGTCCGAAAATTCTGAGACTTCTGTTTTTGGCTCGAGCCTGAATTCAAAGGAAATGTCCCGCCCGAGTCGGGACTCGGGCTATCCCGATTTTGAACCAAAAATTTGAAAACCCTAACATGAAGTCTATCTATTTCAAATACATGCAGTTTCAACACATCAATACTCGGGTGGACTTGGAAATTTCGTGCTTTTTAAGAAAAAAACCGAGCCCTACTTGGGAAGAAAATTCCCGCCCGACCGGGCTCGGGCCACTTTGCGGGATATGATTTTCGGAACAGGCTTGGGTCGGGCTTAGCCCTAAGTTTAATTGATTTGTTTTGATTAGGTGAGAAAAATAAAATGTTGGAAGAGGGTATTGCATGACTGTTGTTGTGTTAGGGGACCAGCAAATACATACATATAGCTTATAAACAACTGAATAGAAGAAAGTGTGCATTGCATTGGAGTATTATGCTCAAACTGGGGTTGGCATAATCGCCCAATCTTCATCGATTTCTCCGAAAGAAATCCCTCCCTTAAGAAACAACATCCTTCCCTTCCCTTCACTGCCATTAAACTTCCCTTCTCATGTTCTTCCTGTGATGGACTTCGCACACTCATTTCTTCTTCTTCTAGCTGCAGCACCACACCGTATCTCTCCCCGAATAACTTGAACCAACGAAACAAAGAAGAAATTTCAGATTTTGTCCGCGCTATAACAGAGTGAAATGGCCAATGCATCTGGGTTTTTGGCTGCTCCAGTTGGGAGTAGCACCAAATCTCAGTCTCTAATAGGGGGGATTCATCGATCTGCTCCTCACTACTCTGTTGGAAGAGTCTACTGCTCCACTGTCCCCCAAGCTTCCGATAACCAATCTCGACTGCCAAGGTGATTGATTTTCTTTTACCCTTCAAACCCCTACTGTTTTAGAATCGAGATCCTAGAGACGCTTCTTGTTAGTAAATCTTTAGCTATTCAAGATATTTGCGCTGCTCCCTGGCATTGCATGTGTTTGCGACACACCTAACCATATGATTTTTCTTTGCTTGCTTGCTTGATTGTTGTTGCTGTTACTAGTTTCTTTCCAAAAAGCTAGCTAGCTAGCATTGGTGGACATGACTTTACATTTAGGTTTATCAGAACTGCAGAAATTCTGGGGGACAGCAACATATTACGTCTTGCATGGGTCATGGGCTGTCTAGCATTCGAAAGGCGTATATTTAGTTGGTTCACGGTCATACGTTACATCGAACGGAACTAAGAGCGAACTATATTCTAATCTCCTGGATTACAGATGAGAAATCTTTAGGAATGTAAATTATATCCATGTTGTGCATTGGTTTAGGGTAATAGATCAATCTGCACTCTTGTGCAATATATCATTTAGACTTATTGGAGCTTCAACAACTGACACCATATAGTGCACTAGAAGAGTTCACTTTGCCTGGTGGCTCATCACTGAAGAGAGATCATCTATTTCGTCTCTAGTTACAAGTCTGGCATCATTAATCTGATCATACTTCAGAGAGAATCATTATTTTGGGAATTGAAAGTTATTCGTTTCGACTTTTGGATATGTTTTTCATGGTAAGTCGCAGAATGTTAGTATATATGGGCAACATGGTTTGTAATTGGGATTTATTCAAAAATAAAATTCAACTCCTAAAGGGCAGGTGTTTTTGCACTGTTAACTCGCAGGGTATCAATCAGTGTTATTTTTGGTGAACAATCAATGTTTGTTTCAGGCTTTTGCTTCAAGTGTTTTGATCAAGTTAAAATTGAGGATAGTGAGACTTATGCAAATCTTTATTTACACCGTTTATTTGCTTTTGAGAAGAAGGCTAGACCACAGATCATGTCAGATCACTGCATGTCTTAAGATAGTTGCCTTTTTGCTGTTGCGTCTTGATTCATTTTGGTGGGAATGATGATCAGACTCCTCGATATCATTTAATCAAGCCCTGCTTCCTCCCATTTGTATTTGGTCCGTCTGTGAATTAGAGAAGAAAGCATTTTTCCTTTCATTAATAGTTTGAATCTTTATTTACGAGCCTCTGATTTTCATTGTGTTGATACAGGCTTGTTGCTAAGGGTTGCAAACTAACTGGATGTGGCTCAGCTACACCGGCGCTTAACATTTCAAACGATGATCTTGCCAAAATGGTTGATACCAATGATGAGTGGATATCTGTTCGTACAGGGATTCGTAACAGGCGGGTTCTTTCAGGTTAGTTCTTTCCTAAACTTGTATCATGATTGTTACTCTGTCAAGACTGACATAATGTTGATGGATCAGGGGAGGACAGTTTGACGAGTTTAGCAGCAGAGGCAGCAAGGAAAGCTCTGGAGATGGCTGAGGTTGATCCGAATGATGTGGATCTAGTGTTGATGTGCACATCTACACCTGAGGATCTTTTTGGCAGTGCTCCCCAGGTATGTATATTTATATATATATATTCATTTTGGAGTTGAATGTTTTGAGAATGCAGCAAGATTGGGTATTAATGAATGAATGAATAATAAACAGATTCAGAAAGCGCTTGGGTGCAAAAGCAATCCTTTAGCTTATGATATAACTGCTGCATGCAGTGGATTTATGTTGGGTCTAGTCTCGGCTGCTTGTCATATTAGAGGTAGGTAACTGAACTGAAGCTAGTATGTGTATGTTGTTTCTGATGATGTTCTGTATGCATGAAAATATTACTACTACTGGTACTGCAGGGGGCGGATTTAAGAATGTGCTTGTAATTGGTGCTGATTCTCTTTCTCGATATGTTGATTGGTCGGATAGAGGGACGTGTATTCTGTTTGGAGATGCAGCTGGTGCTGTATTAGTTCAGGTAACATAACATGGATGTTGGTGTTGGTATTAGTTTGTTGGTATTGGTTGGTGGGTTGGATGAGTTATGATGTACATTGCAATATACATACATACAGGCTTGTGATGTTGAGGAGGATGGACTATTCGCTTTTGATCTGCACAGCGATGGAGAAGGACTGAGGTAGTTGATGAATTCTTCTTCTGAAAACCAAATTTCAACAAAGTTGAAACTTTAGACAGTCAATATCAACACTTTAAACTTTAGACACCAAAATCTCACATAGGGCAAACCTCAGACAGTTTAAGGTTCTTAAATAACAATGAAATGGTTTGTAAAGAAAGTAATTAATTTGTTGTGAATAATGCAGACATCTAAATGCTTCAATCCTCCAAGAAGAAGAAAGTGGAGGTGGTTTTCCTCCAAAGCGGTCGTCTTACTCGTGTATTCAGATGAACGGTAAGGAAGTGTTCCGGTTTGCTGCACGTGTAGTGCCACAGTCGATTGAGATTGCACTCAAGCAGGCTGGCCTTACTGCATCTAGTATTGACTGGTTATTGCTGCATCAGGTATTGACAGGCTTGCTTGTGCTTGTACATACAATAACAATAGAACAAGAGTAGAAAATGATAACCATTGTTTTGCAGGCAAACCAGAGGATCCTGGATGCAGTGGCTACCCGTCTACAAGTTCCACAGGAAAGAGTTATATCGAACCTGGCAAATTACGGAAACACGAGTGCTGCGTCAATTCCATTGGCTTTGGATGAGGCTGTTAGAGGTGGAAAGGTTAAGTCGGGTGATACGATCGCTGCTGCCGGTTTTGGGGCTGGTCTCACTTGGGGTTCTGCCATCCTTAGATGGGGTTGAAGTGAGTGAGTGAGTTTGCATGTTTTTCGTTCTTTCTGTAGCATTTTTGATACCCTAAATAAAAATATTAACACTTGTATCTTCTGCTATATTGATTCATCATCCATCTAAAAAAAGGGAATCTTGATGAAATCAGCTTTATTTGCATTCTAACTCGTCGTATAAGACCGTGGAATGGTTGAAACCATTTCTCATTTCGGAATCATAAACACCAAGTTTTCTGTGATGGTAAGGAAAAATCTTCGGTTTCGGCCAATTTTCTCATTTTTTCAATATAACCTCACTCGGACCTCTATTCTAGATGAAATCAGTTTTATTTGCATTCTAACTCGTCGTATAAGACCGTGGAATGGTTGAAACCATTTCTCATATCAGAATCATAAGCACCAAGTTTTCTGTGATGGTAAGTAAGAAAAAATCTTCGATTTCGGCCAATTTTCTCACTTTTTCAATATAACCTTACTCGGACCTCTATTTTTTATGAAATCAGTTTTATTTGCATTCTAACTCGTCGTATAAGACCTTGGAATGGTTGAAACCATTTCTCATTTCTGAATCATAATCACCAAGTTTTCTGTGATGGTAAGTAAGGGAAAATCTTCGGTTTCGGCCAATTTTCTCATTTTTTCAATATAACCTCACTCGGACCTCTATTCTTGATGAAATCAGTTTTATTTGCATTCTAACTCGTCGTATAAGACCTTGAAATGGTTGAAACCATTTCTCATTTCTGAATCATAAGCACCAAGTTTTCTGTGATGGTAAGTAAGGAAAAATCTTCGATTTCGGCCAATTTTCTCACTTTTTCAATATAACCTCACTCGGACCTCTATTTTTTATGAAATCAGTTTTATTTGCATTCTAACTCGTCGTATAAGACCTTGGAATGGTTGAAACCATTTCTCATTTCTGAATCATAAGCACCAAGTTTTCTGTGATGGTAAGTAAAGAAAAATCTTCGGTTTCGGCCAATTTTCTCATTTTTTCAATATAACCTCACTCGGACCTCTATTCTTGATGAAATCAGCTTTATTTGCATTCTTACTCGTCGTATAAGACCGTGGAATGGTTGAAACCATTTCTCATATCGGAATCATAAGCACCAGTTTTTCTGTGATGGTAAGTAAAGAAAAATCTTCGATTTCGGCCAATTTTCTCACTTTTTCAATATAACCTCACTCGGACCTCTATTTTTTATGAAATCAGTTTTATTTGCATTCTAACTCGTCGTATAAGACCGTGGAATGGTTGAAACCATTTCTCATTTCGGAATCATAAGCACCAAGTTTTCTGTGATGGTAAGTAAGGAAAAATCTTCGGTTTCGGCCAATTTTCTCATTTTTTCAATATAACCTCACTCGGACCTCTATTCTTGATGAAATCAGTTTTATTTGCATTCTAACTCGTCGTATAAGACCGTGGAATGGTTGAAACCATTTCTCATATCGGAATCATAAGCACCAAGTTTTCTGTGATGGTAAGTAAGAAAAAATCTTCGATTTCGGCCAATTTTCTCATTTTTTCAATATAACCTCACTCGGACCTCTATTTTTTATGAAATCAGTTTTATTTGCATTCTAACTCGTCGTATAAGACCGTGGAATGGTTGAAACCATTTCTCATATCGGAATCATAAGCACCAAGTTTTCTGTGATGGTAAGTAAGGAAAAATCTTCGATTTCGGCCAATTTTCTCATTTTTTCAATATAACCTCACTCGGACCTCTATTTTTTATGAAATCAGTTTTATTTGCATTCTAACTCGTCGTATAAGACCGTGGAATGGTTGAAACCATTTCTCATATCGGAATCATAAGCACCAAGTTTTCTGTGATGGTAAGTAAGGAAAAATCTTCGATTTCGGCCAATTTTCTCATTTTTTCAATATAACCTCACTCGGACCTCTATTTTTTATGAAATCAGTTTTATTTGCATTCTAACTCGTCGTATAAGACCGTGGAATGGTTGAAACCATTTCTCATATCGGAATCATAAGCACCAAGTTTTCTGTGATGGTAAGTAAGGAAAAATCTTCGGTTTCGGCCAATTTTCTCATTTTTTCAATATAACCTCACTCGGACCTCTATTTTGATGAAATCAGTTTTATTTGCATTCTAACTCGTCGTATAAGACCGTGGAATGGTTGAAACCATTTCTCATATCGGAATCATAAGCACCAAGTTTTCTGTGATGGTAAGTAAGAAAAAATCTTCGATTTCGGCCAATTTTCTCATTTTTTCAATATAACCTCACTCGGACCTCTATTTTTTATGAAATCATTTTATTTGCATTCTAACTCGTCGTATAAGACCGTGGAATGGTTGAAACCATTTCTCATATCGGAATCATAAGCACCAAGTTTTCTGTGATGGTAAGTAAGGAAAAATCTTCGATTTCGGCCAATTTTCTCATTTTTTCAATATAACCTCACTCGGACCTCTATTTTTTATGAAATCAGTTTTATTTGCATTCTAACTCGTCGTATAAGACCGTGGAATGGTTGAAACCATTTCTCATTTCGGAATCATAAGCACCAAGTTTTCTGTGATGGTAAGGAAAAATCTTCGGTTTCGGCCAATTTTCTCATTTTTTCAATATAACCTCACTCGGACCTCTATTTTTGATGAAATCAGTTTTATTTGCATTCTAACTCGTCGTATAAGACCGTGGAATGGTTGAAACCATTTCTCATATCGGAATCATAAGCACCAAGTTTTCTGTGATGGTAAGTAAGGAAAAATCTTCGATTTCGGCCAATTTTCTCATTTTTTCAATATAACCTCACTCGGACCTCTATTTTTTATGAAATCAGTTTTATTTGCATTCTAACTCGTCGTATAAGACCGTGGAATGGTTGAAACCATTTCTCATTTCGGAATCATAAGCACCAAGTTTTCTGTGATGGTAAGTAAGGAAAAATCTTCGGTTTCGGCCAATTTTCTCATTTTTTCAATATAACCTCACTCGGACCTCTATTTTTATGAAATCAGTTTTATTTGCATTCTAACTCGTCGTATAAGACCGTGGAATGGTTGAAACCATTTCTCATATCGGAATCATAAGCACCAAGTTTTCTGTGATGGTAAGTAAGGAAAAATCTTCGATTTCGGCCAATTTTCTCATTTTTTCAATATAACCTCACTCGGACCTCTATTTTTATGAAATCAGTTTTATTTGCATTCTAACTCGTCGTATAAGACCGTGGAATGGTTGAAACCATTTCTCATATCGGAATCATAAGCACCAAGTTTTCTGTGATGGTAAGTAAGGAAAAATCTTCGGTTTCGGCCAATTTTCTCATTTTTTCAATATAACCTCACTCGGACCTCTATTCTTGATGAAATCAGTTTTATTTGCATTCTAACTCGTCGTATAAGACCGTGGAATGGTTGAAACCATTTCTCATATCGGAATCATAAGCACCAAGTTTTCTGTGATGGTAAGTAAGGAAAAATCTTCGATTTCGGCCAATTTTCTCATTTTTTCAATATAACCTCACTCGGACCTCTATTTTTTATGAAATCAGTTTTATTTGCATTCTAACTCGTCGTATAAGACCGTGGAATGGTTGAAACCATTTCTCATTTCGGAATCATAAGCACCAAGTTTTCTGTGATGGTAAGTAAGGAAAAATCTTCGGTTTCGGCCAATTTTCTCATTTTTTCAATATAACCTCACTCGGACCTCTATTTTGATGAAATCAGTTTTATTTGCATTCTAACTCGTCGTATAAGACCGTGGAATGGTTGAAACCATTTCTCATATCGGAATCATAAGCACCAAGTTTTCTGTGATGGTAAGTAAGGAAAAATCTTCGATTTCGGCCAATTTTCTCATTTTTTCAATATAACCTCACTCGGACCTCTATTTTTTATGAAATCAGTTTTATTTGCATTCTAACTCGTCGTATAAGACCGTGGAATGGTTGAAACCATTTCTCATATCGGAATCATAAGCACCAAGTTTTCTGTGATGGTAAGTAAGGAAAAATCTTCGGTTTCGGCCAATTTTCTCATTTTTTCAATATAACCTCACTCGGACCTCTATTTTTGATGAAATCAGTTTTATTTGCATTCTAACTCGTCGTATAAGACCGTGGAATGGTTGAAACCATTTCTCATATCGGAATCATAAGCACCAAGTTTTCTGTGATGGTAAGTAAGGAAAAATCTTCGATTTCGGCCAATTTTCTCATTTTTTCAATATAACCTCACTCGGACCTCTATTTTTTATGAAATCAGTTTTATTTGCATTCTAACTCGTCGTATAAGACCGTGGAATGGTTGAAACCATTTCTCATATCGGAATCATAAGCACCAAGTTTTCTGTGATGGTAAGTAAGGAAAAATCTTCGGTTTCGGCCAATTTTCTCATTTTTTCAATATAACCTCACTCGGACCTCTATTTTTGATGAAATCAGTTTTATTTGCATTCTAACTCGTCGTATAAGACCGTGGAATGGTTGAAACCATTTCTCATATCGGAATCATAAGCACCAAGTTTTCTGTGATGGTAAGTAAGGAAAAATCTTCGATTTCGGCCAATTTTCTCATTTTTTCAATATAACCTCACTCGGACCTCTATTTTTTATGAAATCAGTTTTATTTGCATTCTAACTCGTCGTATAAGACCGTGGAATGGTTGAAACCATTTCTCATCGGAATCATAAGCACCAAGTTTTCTGTGATGGTAAGGAAAAATCTTCGGTTTCGGCCAATTTTCTCATTTTTTCAATATAACCTCACTCGGACCTCTATTTTTGATGAAATCAGTTTTATTTGCATTCTAACTCGTCGTATAAGACCGTGGAATGGTTGAAACCATTTCTCATATCGGAATCATAAGCACCAAGTTTTCTGTGATGGTAAGTAAGGAAAAATCTTCGATTTCGGCCAATTTTCTCATTTTTTCAATATAACCTCACTCGGACCTCTATTTTTTATGAAATCAGTTTTATTTGCATTCTAACTCGTCGTATAAGACCGTGGAATGGTTGAAACCATTTCTCATATCGGAATCATAAGCACCAAGTTTTCTGTGATGGTAAGTAAGGAAAAATCTTCGGTTTCGGCCAATTTTCTCATTTTTTCAATATAACCTCACTCGGACCTCTATTTTTGATGAAATCAGTTTTATTTGCATTCTAACTCGTCGTATAAGACCGTGGAATGGTTGAAACCATTTCTCATATCGGAATCATAAGCACCAAGTTTTCTGTGATGGTAAGTAAGGAAAAATCTTCGATTTCGGCCAATTTTCTCATTTTTTCAATATAACCTCACTCGGACCTCTATTTTTTATGAAATCAGTTTTATTTGCATTCTAACTCGTCGTATAAGACCGTGGAATGGTTGAAACCATTTCTCATATCGGAATCATAAGCACCAAGTTTTCTGTGATGGTAAGTAAGGAAAAATCTTCGGTTTCGGCCAATTTTCTCATTTTTTCAATATAACCTCACTCGGACCTCTATTTTTGATGAAATCAGTTTTATTTGCATTCTAACTCGTCGTATAAGACCGTGGAATGGTTGAAACCATTTCTCATATCGGAATCATAAGCACCAAGTTTTCTGTGATGGTAAGTAAGGAAAAATCTTCGGTTTCGGCCAATTTTCTCATTTTTTCAATATAACCTCACTCGGACCTCTATTTTTTATGAAATCAGTTTTATTTGCATTCTAACTCGTCGTATAAGACCGTGGAATGGTTGAAACCATTTCTCATATCGGAATCATAAGCACCAAGTTTTCTGTGATGGTAAGTAAGGAAAAATCTTCGATTTCGGCCAATTTTCTCATTTTTTCAATATAACCTCACTCGGACCTCTATTTTTTATGAAATCAGTTTTATTTGCATTCTAACTCGTCGTATAAGACCGTGGAATGGTTGAAACCATTTCTCATATCGGAATCATAAGCACCAAGTTTTCTGTGATGGTAAGTAAGGAAAAATCTTCGATTTCGGCCAATTTTCTCATTTTTTCAATATAACCTCACTCGGACCTCTATTTTTTATGAAATCAGTTTTATTTGCATTCTAACTCGTCGTATAAGACCGTGGAATGGTTGAAACCATTTCTCATATCGGAATCATAAGCACCAAGTTTTCTGTGATGGTAAGTAAGGAAAAATCTTCGATTTCGGCCAATTTTCTCATTTTTTCAATATAACCTCACTCGGACCTCTATTTTTTATGAAATCAGTTTTATTTGCATTCTAACTCGTCGTATAAGACCGTGGAATGGTTGAAACCATTTCTCATTTCGGAATCATAAGCACCAAGTTTTCTGTGATGGTAAGTAAGGAAAAATCTTCGGTTTCGGCCAATTTTCTCATTTTTTCAATATAACCTCACTCGGACCTCTATTTTTATGAAATCAGTTTTATTTGCATTCTAACTCGTCGTATAAGACCGTGGAATGGTTGAAACCATTTCTCATATCGGAATCATAAGCACCAAGTTTTCTGTGATGGTAAGTAAGGAAAAATCTTCGATTTCGGCCAATTTTCTCATTTTTTCAATATAACCTCACTCGGACCTCTATTTTTTATGAAATCAGTTTTATTTGCATTCTAACTCGTCGTATAAGACCGTGGAATGGTTGAAACCATTTCTCATATCGGAATCATAAGCACCAAGTTTTCTGTGATGGTAAGTAAGGAAAAATCTTCGGTTTCGGCCAATTTTCTCATTTTTTCAATATAACCTCACTCGGACCTCTATTTTTTATGAAATCAGTTTTATTTGCATTCTAACTCGTCGTATAAGACCGTGGAATGGTTGAAACCATTTCTCATATCGGAATCATAAGCACCAAGTTTTCTGTGATGGTAAGTAAGGAAAAATCTTCGATTTCGGCCAATTTTCTCATTTTTTCAATATAACCTCACTCGGACCTCTATTTTTTATGAAATCAGTTTTATTTGCATTCTAACTCGTCGTATAAGACCGTGGAATGGTTGAAACCATTTCTCATATCGGAATCATAAGCACCAAGTTTTCTGTGATGGTAAGTAAGGAAAAATCTTCGGTTTCGGCCAATTTTCTCATTTTTTCAATATAACCTCACTCGGACCTCTATTTTTATGAAATCAGTTTTATTTGCATTCTAACTCGTCGTATAAGACCGTGGAATGGTTGAAACCATTTCTCATATCGGAATCATAAGCACCAAGTTTTCTGTGATGGTAAGTAAGGAAAAATCTTCGATTTCGGCCAATTTTCTCATTTTTTCAATATAACCTCACTCGGACCTCTATTTTTATGAAATCAGTTTTATTTGCATTCTAACTCGTCGTATAAGACCGTGGAATGGTTGAAACCATTTCTCATTTCGGAATCATAAGCACCAAGTTTTCTGTGATGGTAAGTAAGGAAAAATCTTCGGTTTCGGCCAATTTTCTCATTTTTTCAATATAACCTCACTCGGACCTCTATTTTTGATGAAATCAGTTTTATTTGCATTCTAACTCGTCGTATAAGACCGTGGAATGGTTGAAACCATTTCTCATATCGGAATCATAAGCACCAAGTTTTCTGTGATGGTAAGTAAGGAAAAATCTTCGATTTCGGCCAATTTTCTCATTTTTTCAATATAACCTCACTCGGACCTCTATTTTTATGAAATCAGTTTTATTTGCATTCTAACTCGTCGTATAAGACCGTGGAATGGTTGAAACCATTTCTCATATCGGAATCATAAGCACCAAGTTTTCTGTGATGGTAAGTAAGGAAAAATCTTCGGTTTCGGCCAATTTTCTCATTTTTTCAATATAACCTCACTCGGACCTCTATTTTTGATGAAATCAGTTTTATTTGCATTCTAACTCGTCGTATAAGACCGTGGAATGGTTGAAACCATTTCTCATATCGGAATCATAAGCACCAAGTTTTCTGTGATGGTAAGTAAGGAAAAATCTTCGATTTCGGCCAATTTTCTCATTTTTTCAATATAACCTCACTCGGACCTCTATTTTTTATGAAATCAGTTTTATTTGCATTCTAACTCGTCGTATAAGACCGTGGAATGGTTGAAACCATTTCTCATATCGGAATCATAAGCACCAAGTTTTCTGTGATGGTAAGGAAAAATCTTCGGTTTCGGCCAATTTTCTCATTTTTTCAATATAACCTCACTCGGACCTCTATTTTTGATGAAATCAGTTTTATTTGCATTCTAACTCGTCGTATAAGACCGTGGAATGGTTGAAACCATTTCTCATATCGGAATCATAAGCACCAAGTTTTCTGTGATGGTAAGTAAGGAAAAATCTTCGATTTCGGCCAATTTTCTCATTTTTTCAATATAACCTCACTCGGACCTCTATTTTTTATGAAATCAGTTTTATTTGCATTCTAACTCGTCGTATAAGACCGTGGAATGGTTGAAACCATTTCTCATATCGGAATCATAAGCACCAAGTTTTCTGTGATGGTAAGTAAGGAAAAATCTTCGTTTCGGCCAATTTTCTCATTTTTTCAATATAACCTCACTCGGACCTCTATTTTTGATGAAATCAGTTTTATTTGCATTCTAACTCGTCGTATAAGACCGTGGAATGGTTGAAACCATTTCTCATATCGGAATCATAAGCACCAAGTTTTCTGTGATGGTAAGTAAGGAAAAATCTTCGATTTCGGCCAATTTTCTCATTTTTTCAATATAACCTCACTCGGACCTCTATTTTTTATGAAATCAGTTTTATTTGCATTCTAACTCGTCGTATAAGACCGTGGAATGGTTGAAACCATTTCTCATATCGGAATCATAAGCACCAAGTTTTCTGTGATGGTAAGTAAGGAAAAATCTTCGGTTTCGGCCAATTTTCTCATTTTTTCAATATAACCTCACTCGGACCTCTATTTTTTATGAAATCAGTTTTATTTGCATTCTAACTCGTCGTATAAGACCGTGGAATGGTTGAAACCATTTCTCATATCGGAATCATAAGCACCAAGTTTTCTGTGATGGTAAGTAAGGAAAAATCTTCGTTTCGGCCAATTTTCTCATTTTTTCAATATAACCTCACTCGGACCTCTATTTTTGATGAAATCAGTTTTATTTGCATTCTAACTCGTCGTATAAGACCGTGGAATGGTTGAAACCATTTCTCATATCGGAATCATAAGCACCAAGTTTTCTGTGATGGTAAGTAAGGAAAAATCTTCGATTTCGGCCAATTTTCTCATTTTTTCAATATAACCTCACTCGGACCTCTATTTTTTATGAAATCAGTTTTATTTGCATTCTAACTCGTCGTATAAGACCGTGGAATGGTTGAAACCATTTCTCATATCGGAATCATAAGCACCAAGTTTTCTGTGATGGTAAGTAAGGAAAAATCTTCGATTTCGGCCAATTTTCTCATTTTTTCAATATAACCTCACTCGGACCTCTATTTCTTGATGAAATCAGTTTTATTTGCATTCTAACTCGTCGTATAAGACCGTGGAATGGTTGAAACCATTTCTCATATCGGAATCATAAGCACCAAGTTTTCTGTGATGGTAAGTAAGGAAAAATCTTCGATTTCGGCCAATTTTCTCATTTTTTCAATATAACCTCACTCGGACCTCTATTTTTTATGAAATCAGTTTTATTTGCATTCTAACTCGTCGTATAAGACCGTGGAATGGTTGAAACCATTTCTCATATCGGAATCATAAGCACCAAGTTTTCTGTGATGGTAAGTAAGGAAAAATCTTCGATTTCGGCCAATTTTCTCATTTTTTCAATATAACCTCACTCGGACCTCTATTTTTTATGAAATCAGTTTTATTTGCATTCTAACTCGTCGTATAAGACCGTGGAATGGTTGAAACCATTTCTCATATCGGAATCATAAGCACCAAGTTTTCTGTGATGGTAAGGAAAAATCTTCGATTTCGGCCAATTTTCTCATTTTTTCAATATAACCTCACTCGGACCTCTATTTTTTATGAAATCAGTTTTATTTGCATTCTAACTCGTCGTATAAGACCGTGGAATGGTTGAAACCATTTCTCATATCGGAATCATAAGCACCAAGTTTTCTGTGATGGTAAGTAAGGAAAAATCTTCGATTTCGGCCAATTTTCTCATTTTTTCAATATAACCTCACTCGGACCTCTATTTTTTATGAAATCAGTTTTATTTGCATTCTAACTCGTCGTATAAGACCGTGGAATGGTTGAAACCATTTCTCATATCGGAATCATAAGCACCAAGTTTTCTGTGATGGTAAGTAAGGAAAATCTTCGTTTCGGCCAATTTTCTCATTTTTTCAATATAACCTCACTCGGACCTCTATTTTTTATGAAATCAGTTTTATTTGCATTCTAACTCGTCGTATAAGACCGTGGAATGGTTGAAACCATTTCTCATATCGGAATCATAAGCACCAAGTTTTCTGTGATGGTAAGTAAGGAAAAATCTTCGATTTCGGCCAATTTTCTCATTTTTTCAATATAACCTCACTCGGACCTCTATTTTTTATGAAATCAGTTTTATTTGCATTCTAACTCGTCGTATAAGACCGTGGAATGGTTGAAACCATTTCTCATATCGGAATCATAAGCACCAAGTTTTCTGTGATGGTAAGTAAGGAAAAATCTTCGGTTTCGGCCAATTTTCTCATTTTTTCAATATAACCTCACTCGGACCTCTATTTTTGATGAAATCAGTTTTATTTGCATTCTAACTCGTCGTATAAGACCGTGGAATGGTTGAAACCATTTCTCATATCGGAATCATAAGCACCAAGTTTTCTGTGATGGTAAGTAAGGAAAAATCTTCGATTTCGGCCAATTTTCTCATTTTTTCAATATAACCTCACTCGGACCTCTATTTTTATGAAATCAGTTTTATTTGCATTCTAACTCGTCGTATAAGACCGTGGAATGGTTGAAACCATTTCTCATATCGGAATCATAAGCACCAAGTTTTCTGTGATGGTAAGTAAGGAAAAATCTTCGTTTCGGCCAATTTTCTCATTTTTTCAATATAACCTCACTCGGACCTCTATTTTTGATGAAATCAGTTTTATTTGCATTCTAACTCGTCGTATAAGACCGTGGAATGGTTGAAACCATTTCTCATATCGGAATCATAAGCACCAAGTTTTCTGTGATGGTAAGTAAGGAAAAATCTTCGATTTCGGCCAATTTTCTCATTTTTTCAATATAACCTCACTCGGACCTCTATTTTTTATGAAATCAGTTTTATTTGCATTCTAACTCGTCGTATAAGACCGTGGAATGGTTGAAACCATTTCTCATTCGGAATCATAAGCACCAAGTTTTCTGTGATGGTAAGTAAGGAAAAATCTTCGGTTTCGGCCAATTTTCTCATTTTTTCAATATAACCTCACTCGGACCTCTATTTTTTGATGAAATCAGTTTTATTTGCATTCTAACTCGTCGTATAAGACCGTGGAATGGTTGAAACCATTTCTCATATCGGAATCATAAGCACCAAGTTTTCTGTGATGGTAAGTAAGGAAAAATCTTCGATTTCGGCCAATTTTCTCATTTTTTCAATATAACCTCACTCGGACCTCTATTTTTATGAAATCAGTTTTATTTGCATTCTAACTCGTCGTATAAGACCGTGGAATGGTTGAAACCATTTCTCATATCGGAATCATAAGCACCAAGTTTTCTGTGATGGTAAGTAAGGAAAAATCTTCGGTTTCGGCCAATTTTCTCATTTTTTCAATATAACCTCACTCGGACCTCTATTCTTTATGAAATCAGTTTTATTTGCATTCTAACTCGTCGTATAAGACCGTGGAATGGTTGAAACCATTTCTCATATCGGAATCATAAGCACCAAGTTTTCTGTGATGGTAAGTAAGGAAAAATCTTCGATTTCGGCCAATTTTCTCATTTTTTCAATATAACCTCACTCGGACCTCTATTTTTTATGAAATCAGTTTTATTTGCATTCTAACTCGTCGTATAAGACCGTGGAATGGTTGAAACCATTTCTCATATCGGAATCATAAGCACCAAGTTTTCTGTGATGGTAAGTAAGGAAAAATCTTCGATTTCGGCCAATTTTCTCATTTTTTCAATATAACCTCACTCGGACCTCTATTTTTATGAAATCAGTTTTATTTGCATTCTAACTCGTCGTATAAGACCGTGGAATGGTTGAAACCATTTCTCATATCGGAATCATAAGCACCAAGTTTTCTGTGATGGTAAGGAAAAATCTTCGTTTCGGCCAATTTTCTCATTTTTTCAATATAACCTCACTCGGACCTCTATTTTGATGAAATCAGTTTTATTTGCATTCTAACTCGTCGTATAAGACCGTGGAATGGTTGAAACCATTTCTCATATCGGAATCATAAGCACCAAGTTTTCTGTGATGGTAAGTAAGGAAAAATCTTCGATTTCGGCCAATTTTCTCATTTTTTCAATATAACCTCACTCGGACCTCTATTTTTTATGAAATCAGTTTTATTTGCATTCTAACTCGTCGTATAAGACCGTGGAATGGTTGAAACCATTTCTCATTCGGAATCATAAGCACCAAGTTTTCTGTGATGGTAAGTAAGGAAAAATCTTCGATTTCGGCCAATTTTCTCATTTTTTCAATATAACCTCACTCGGACCTCTATTTTTTATGAAATCAGTTTTATTTGCATTCTAACTCGTCGTATAAGACCGTGGAATGGTTGAAACCATTTCTCATATCGGAATCATAAGCACCAAGTTTTCTGTGATGGTAAGTAAGGAAAAATCTTCGGTTTCGGCCAATTTTCTCATTTTTTCAATATAACCTCACTCGGACCTCTATTTTTTATGAAATCAGTTTTATTTGCATTCTAACTCGTCGTATAAGACCGTGGAATGGTTGAAACCATTTCTCATATCGGAATCATAAGCACCAAGTTTTCTGTGATGGTAAGTAAGGAAAAATCTTCGGTTTCGGCCAATTTTCTCATTTTTTCAATATAACCTCACTCGGACCTCTATTTTGATGAAATCAGTTTTATTTGCATTCTAACTCGTCGTATAAGACCGTGGAATGGTTGAAACCATTTCTCATATCGGAATCATAAGCACCAAGTTTTCTGTGATGGTAAGTAAGGAAAAATCTTCGATTTCGGCCAATTTTCTCATTTTTTCAATATAACCTCACTCGGACCTCTATTTTTTATGAAATCAGTTTTATTTGCATTCTAACTCGTCGTATAAGACCGTGGAATGGTTGAAACCATTTCTCATTCGGAATCATAAGCACCAAGTTTTCTGTGATGGTAAGTAAGGAAAAATCTTCGGTTTCGGCCAATTTTCTCATTTTTTCAATATAACCTCACTCGGACCTCTATTTTGATGAAATCAGTTTTATTTGCATTCTAACTCGTCGTATAAGACCGTGGAATGGTTGAAACCATTTCTCATATCGGAATCATAAGCACCAAGTTTTCTGTGATGGTAAGTAAGGAAAAATCTTCGATTTCGGCCAATTTTCTCATTTTTTCAATATAACCTCACTCGGACCTCTATTTTTTATGAAATCAGTTTTATTTGCATTCTAACTCGTCGTATAAGACCGTGGAATGGTTGAAACCATTTCTCATATCGGAATCATAAGCACCAAGTTTTCTGTGATGGTAAGTAAGGAAAAATCTTCGATTTCGGCCAATTTTCTCATTTTTTCAATATAACCTCACTCGGACCTCTATTTTTTATGAAATCAGTTTTATTTGCATTCTAACTCGTCGTATAAGACCGTGGAATGGTTGAAACCATTTCTCATTCTGAATCATAAGCACCAAGTTTTCTGTGATGGTAAGTAAGGAAAAATCTTCGGTTTCGGCCAATTTTCTCATTTTTTCAATATAACCTCACTCGGACCTCTATTCTTGATGAAATCAGTTTTATTTGCATTCTAACTCGTCGTATAAGACCGTGGAATGGTTGAAACCATTTCTCATATCGGAATCATAAGCACCAAGTTTTCTGTGATGGTAAGTAAGGAAAAATCTTCGATTTCGGCCAATTTTCTCATTTTTTCAATATAACCTCACTCGGACCTCTATTTTTATGAAATCAGTTTTATTTGCATTCTAACTCGTCGTATAAGACCGTGGAATGGTTGAAACCATTTCTCATTCGGAATCATAAGCACCAAGTTTTCTGTGATGGTAAGTAAGGAAAAATCTTCGGTTTCGGCCAATTTTCTCATTTTTTCAATATAACCTCACTCGGACCTCTATTCTTGATGAAATCAGTTTTATTTGCATTCTAACTCGTCGTATAAGACCGTGGAATGGTTGAAACCATTTCTCATATCGGAATCATAAGCACCAAGTTTTCTGTGATGGTAAGTAAGGAAAAATCTTCGATTTCGGCCAATTTTCTCATTTTTTCAATATAACCTCACTCGGACCTCTATTTTTTATGAAATCAGTTTTATTTGCATTCTAACTCGTCGTATAAGACCGTGGAATGGTTGAAACCATTTCTCATATCGGAATCATAAGCACCAAGTTTTCTGTGATGGTAAGTAAGGAAAAATCTTCGGTTTCGGCCAATTTTCTCATTTTTTCAATATAACCTCACTCGGACCTCTATTTTTGATGAAATCAGTTTTATTTGCATTCTAACTCGTCGTATAAGACCGTGGAATGGTTGAAACCATTTCTCATATCGGAATCATAAGCACCAAGTTTTCTGTGATGGTAAGTAAGGAAAAATCTTCGATTTCGGCCAATTTTCTCATTTTTCAATATAACCTCACTCGGACCTCTATTTTTATGAAATCAGTTTTATTTGCATTCTAACTCGTCGTATAAGACCGTGGAATGGTTGAAACCATTTCTCATTTCGGAATCATAAGCACCAAGTTTTCTGTGATGGTAAGTAAGGAAAAATCTTCGGTTTCGGCCAATTTTCTCATTTTTTCAATATAACCTCACTCGGACCTCTATTCTTTATGAAATCAGTTTTATTTGCATTCTAACTCGTCGTATAAGACCGTGGAATGGTTGAAACCATTTCTCATTCGGAATCATAAGCACCAAGTTTTCTGTGATGGTAAGTAAGGAAAAATCTTCGATTTCGGCCAATTTTCTCATTTTTTCAATATAACCTCACTCGGACCTCTATTTTTTATGAAATCAGTTTTATTTGCATTCTAACTCGTCGTATAAGACCGTGGAATGGTTGAAACCATTTCTCATATCGGAATCATAAGCACCAAGTTTTCTGTGATGGTAAGTAAGGAAAAATCTTCGATTTCGGCCAATTTTCTCATTTTTTCAATATAACCTCACTCGGACCTCTATTTTTTATGAAATCAGTTTTATTTGCATTCTAACTCGTCGTATAAGACCGTGGAATGGTTGAAACCATTTCTCATTTCGGAATCATAAGCACCAAGTTTTCTGTGATGGTAAGTAAGGAAAAATCTTCGATTTCGGCCAATTTTCTCATTTTTTCAATATAACCTCACTCGGACCTCTATTTTTATGAAATCAGTTTTATTTGCATTCTAACTCGTCGTATAAGACCGTGGAATGGTTGAAACCATTTCTCATTCGGAATCATAAGCACCAAGTTTTCTGTGATGGTAAGTAAGGAAAAATCTTCGGTTTCGGCCAATTTTCTCATTTTTTCAATATAACCTCACTCGGACCTCTATTTTTTATGAAATCAGTTTTATTTGCATTCTAACTCGTCGTATAAGACCGTGGAATGGTTGAAACCATTTCTCATTTCGGAATCATAAGCACCAAGTTTTCTGTGATGGTAAGTAAGGAAAAATCTTCGGTTTCGGCCAATTTTCTCATTTTTTCAATATAACCTCACTCGGACCTCTATTTTTTATGAAATCAGTTTTATTTGCATTCTAACTCGTCGTATAAGACCGTGGAATGGTTGAAACCATTTCTCATTCGAATCATAAGCACCAAGTTTTCTGTGATGGTAAGTAAGGAAAAATCTTCGATTTCGGCCAATTTTCTCATTTTTTCAATATAACCTCACTCGGACCTCTATTTTTATGAAATCAGTTTTATTTGCATTCTAACTCGTCGTATAAGACCGTGGAATGGTTGAAACCATTTCTCATTCGGAATCATAAGCACCAAGTTTTCTGTGATGGTAAGTAAGGAAAAATCTTCGGTTTCGGCCAATTTTCTCATTTTTTCAATATAACCTCACTCGGACCTCTATTCTTGATGAAATCAGTTTTATTTGCATTCTAACTCGTCGTATAAGACCGTGGAATGGTTGAAACCATTTCTCATTTCGGAATCATAAGCACCAAGTTTTCTGTGATGGTAAGTAAGGAAAAATCTTCGGTTTCGGCCAATTTTCTCATTTTTTCAATATAACCTCACTCGGACCTCTATTCTTGATGAAATCAGTTTTATTTGCATTCTAACTCGTCGTATAAGACCGTGGAATGGTTGAAACCATTTCTCATATCGGAATCATAAGCACCAAGTTTTCTGTGATGGTAAGTAAGGAAAAATCTTCGATTTCGGCCAATTTTCTCATTTTTTCAATATAACCTCACTCGGACCTCTATTTTTTATGAAATCAGTTTTATTTGCATTCTAACTCGTCGTATAAGACCGTGGAATGGTTGAAACCATTTCTCATATCGGAATCATAAGCACCAAGTTTTCTGTGATGGTAAGTAAGGAAAAATCTTCGATTTCGGCCAATTTTCTCATTTTTTCAATATAACCTCACTCGGACCTCTATTTTTATGAAATCAGTTTTATTTGCATTCTAACTCGTCGTATAAGACCGTGGAATGGTTGAAACCATTTCTCATTTCTGAATCATAAGCACCAAGTTTTCTGTGATGGTAAGAAAAATCTTCGGTTTCGGCCAATTTTCTCATTTTTTCAATATAACCTCACTCGGACCTCTATTCTTGATGAAATCAGTTTTATTTGCATTCTAACTCGTCGTATAAGACCGTGGAATGGTTGAAACCATTTCTCATATTGGAATCATAAGCACCAAGTTTTCTGTGATGGTAAGTAAGGAAAAATCTTCGATTTCGGCCAATTTTCTCATTTTTCAATATAACCTCACTCGGACCTCTATTTTTTATGAAATCAGTTTTATTTGCATTCTAACTCGTCGTATAAGACCGTGGAATGGTTGAAACCATTTCTCATTCGGAATCATAAGCACCAAGTTTTCTGTGATGGTAAGTAAGGAAAAATCTTCGGTTTCGGCCAATTTTCTCATTTTTTCAATATAACCTCACTCGGACCTCTATTCTTGATGAAATCAGTTTTATTTGCATTCTAACTCGTCGTATAAGACCGTGGAATGGTTGAAACCATTTCTCATTTCGGAATCATAAGCACCAAGTTTTCTGTGATGGTAAGTAAGGAAAAATCTTCGATTTCGGCCAATTTTCTCACTTTTCAATATAACCTCACTCGGACCTCTATTTTTTATGAAATCAGTTTTATTTGCATTCTAACTCGTCGTATAAGACCGTGGAATGGTTGAAACCATTTCTCATTCGGAATCATAAGCACCAAGTTTTCTGTGATGGTAAGTAAGGAAAAATCTTCGGTTTCGGCCAATTTTCTCATTTTTCAATATAACCTCACTCGGACCTCTATTTTTATGAAATCAGTTTTATTTGCATTCTAACTCGTCGTATAAGACCGTGGAATGGTTGAAACCATTTCTCATTTCTGAATCATAAGCACCAAGTTTTCTGTGATGGTAAGTAAGGAAAAATCTTCGATTTCGGCCAATTTTCTCATTTTTCAATATAACCTCACTCGGACCTCTATTTTATGAAATCAGTTTTATTTGCATTCTAACTCGTCGTATAAGACCGTGGAATGGTTGAAACCATTTCTCATTCGGAATCATAAGCACCAAGTTTTCTGTGATGGTAAGTAAGGAAAAATCTTCGATTCGGCCAATTTTCTCATTTTTTCAATATAACCTCACTCGGACCTCTATTTTTGATGAAATCAGTTTTATTTGCATTCTAACTCGTCGTATAAGACCGTGGAATGGTTGAAACCATTTCTCATATCGGAATCATAAGCACCAAGTTTTCTGTGATGGTAAGTAAGGAAAAATCTTCGATTTCGGCCAATTTTCTCATTTTTTCAATATAACCTCACTCGGACCTCTATTTTTTATGAAATCAGTTTATTTGCATTCTAACTCTCGTCGTATAAGACCGTGGAATGGTTGAAACCATTTCTCATTTCGGAATCATAAGCACCAAGTTTTCTGTGATGGTAAGTAAGGAAAAATCTTCGGTTTCGGCCAATTTCTCATTTTTTCAATATAACCTCACTCGGACCTCTATTCTTGATGAAATCAGTTTATTTGCATTCTAACTCGTCGTATAAGACCGTGGAATGGTTGAAACCATTTCTCATATCGGAATCATAAGCACCAAGTTTTCTGTGATGGTAAGTAAGGAAAAATCTTCGTTTCGGCCAATTTTCTCATTTTTTCAAATATAACCTCACTCGGACCTCTATTTTTTATGAAATCAGTTTTATTTGCATTCTAACTCGTCGTATAAGACCGTGGAATGGTTGAAACCATTTCTCATTTCGGAATCATAAGCACCAAGTTTTCTGTGATGGTAAGTAAGGAAAAATCTTCGGTTTCGGCCAATTTTCTCATTTTTTCAATATAACCTCACTCGGACCTCTATTCTTGATGAAATCAGTTTTATTTGCATTCTAACTCGTCGTATAAGACCGTGGAATGGTTGAAACCATTTCTCATTTCGGAATCATAAGCACCAAGTTTTCTGTGATGGTAAGTAAGGAAAAATCTTCGGTTTCGGCCAATTTTCTCATTTTTCAATATAACCTCACTCGGACCTCTATTTTTGATGAAATCAGTTTTATTTGCATTCTAACTCGTCGTATAAGACCGTGGAATGGTTGAAACCATTTCTCATATCGGAATCATAAGCACCAAGTTTTCTGTGATGGTAAGTAAGGAAAAATCTTCGTTTCGGCAAATTTCTCATTTTTTCAATATAACCTCACTCGGACCTCTATTCTTGATGAAATCAGTTTTATTTGCATTCTAACTCGTCGTATAAGACCTGGAATGGTTGAAACCATTTCTCATTCTGAATCATAAGCACCAAGTTTTCTGTGATGGTAAGTAAGGAAAAATCTTCGATTTCGGCCAATTTTCTCATTTTTTCAATATAACCTCACTCGGACCTCTATTTTTTATGAAATCAGTTTATTTGCATTCTAACTCGTCGTATAAGACCGTGGAATGGTTGAAACCATTTCTCATTTCTGAATCATAAGCACCAAGTTTTCTGTGATGGTAAGTAAGGAAAAATCTTCGGTTTCGGCCAATTTTCTCATTTTTTCAATATAACCTCACTCGGACCTCTATTTTTGATGAAATCAGTTTATTTGCATTCTAACTCGTCGTATAAGACCGTGGAATGGTTGAAACCATTTCTCATATCGGAATCATAAGCACCAATTTTTCTGTGATGGTAAGTAAGGAAAAATCTTCGGTTTCGGCCAATTTCTCATTTTTTCAATATAACCTCACTCGGACCTCTATTTTGATGAAATCAGTTTATTTGCATTCTAACTCGTCGTATAAGACCGTGGAATGGTTGAAAACATTTCTCATATCGGAATCATAAGCACCAAGTTTTCTGTGATGGTAAGTAAGGAAAAATCTTCGTTTCGGCCAATTTTCTCACTTTTCAATATAACCTCACTCGGACCTCTATTTTTTATGAAATCAGTTTTATTTGCATTCTAACTCGTCGTATAAGACCGTGGAATGGTTGAAACCATTTCTCATATCGGAATCATAAGCACCAAGTTTTCTGTGATGGTAAGTAAGGAAAAATCTTCGATTTCGGCCAATTTTCTCATTTTTTCAATATAACCTCACTCGGACCTCTATTTTTTATGAAATCAGTTTTATTTGCATTCTAACTCGTCGTATAAGACCGTGGAATGGTTGAAACCATTTCTCATTCGGAATCATAATCACCAAGTTTTCTGTGATGGTAAGGAAAAAATCTTCGTTTCGGCCAATTTTCTCATTTTTCAATATAACCTCACTCGGACCTCTATTTTGATGAAATCAGTTTTATTTGCATTCTAACTCGTCGTATAAGACCGTGGAATGGTTGAAACCATTTCTCATATCGGAATCATAAGCACCAAGTTTTCTGTGATGGTAAGTAAGGAAAAATCTTCGATTTCGGCCAATTTTCTCATTTTTTCATATAACCTCACTCGGACCTCTATTTTTATGAAATCAGTTTTATTTGCATTCTAACTCGTCGTATAAGACCTTGGAATGGTTGAAACCATTTCTCATTTCTGGAATCATAAGCACCAAGTTTCTGTGATGGTAAGTAAGGAAAAATCTTCGATTTCGGCCAATTTTCTCATTTTTCAATATAACTCACTCGACCTCTCTTATTTTTGATGAAATCAGTTTTATTTGCATTCTAACTCGTCGTATAAGACCGTGGAATGGTTGAAACCATTTCTCATTTCGGAATCATAAGCACCAAGTTTTCTGTGATGGTAAGTAAGGAAAAATCTTCGATTTCGGCCAATTTTCTCATTTTTTCAATATAACCTCACTCGGACCTCTATTTTATGAAATCAGTTTTATTTGCATTCTAACTCGTCGTATAAAGACCGTGGAATGGTTGAAACCATTTCTCATTTCGGAATCATAAGCACCAAGTTTTCTGTGATGGTAAGTAAGGAAAAATCTTCGGTTTCGGCCAATTTTCTCATTTTTCAATATAACCTCACTCGGACCTCTATTTTTTATGAAATCAGTTTTATTTGCATTCTAACTCGTCGTATAAGACCGTGGAATGGTTGAAAACCATTTCTCATTCGGAATCATAAGCACCAAGTTTTCTGTGATGGTAAGTAAGGAAAAATCTTCGATTTCGGCCAATTTTCTCATTTTTCAATATAACCTCACTCGGACCTCTATTTTTTATGAAATCAGTTTTATTTGCATTCTAACTCGTCGTATAAGACCGTGGAATGTTGAAACCATTTCTCATTTCGAATCATAAGCACCAAGTTTTCTGTGATGGTAAGTAAGGAAAAATCTTCGATTTCGGCCAATTTCTCATTTTTTCAATATAACCTCACTCGGACCTCTATTTTTGATGAAATCAGTTATTTGCATTCTAACTCGTCGTATAAGACCGTGGATGGTTGAAACCATTTCTCATTTCGGAATCATAAGCACCCAGTTTTCTGTGATGGTAAGTAAGGAAAAATCTTCGATTTCGGCCAATTTTCTCATTTTTCAATATAACCTCACTCGGACCTCTATTTTGATGAAATCAGTTTTATTTGCATTCTAACTCGTCGTATAAGACCGTGGAATGGTTGAAACCATTTCTCATTTCGGAATCATAAGCACCAAGTTTTCTGTGATGGTAAGTAAGGAAAAATCTTCGGTTTCGGCCAATTTTCTCATTTTTCAATATAACCTCACTCGGACCTCTATTTTGATGAAATCAGTTTTATTTGCATTCTAACTCGTCGTATAAGACCGTGGAATGGTTGAAACCATTTCTCATATCGGAATCATAAGCACCAAGTTTTCTGTGATGGTAAGTAAGGAAAAATCTTCGATTTCGGCCAATTTTCTCATTTTTCAATATAACCTCACTCGGACCTCTATTTTTTGAAATCAGTTTATTTGCATTCTAACTCGTCGTATAAGACCGTGGAATGGTTGAAACCATTTCTCATTCGGAATCATAAGCACAAGTTTTCTGTGATGGTAAGTAAGAAAAATCTTCGGTTTCGGCCAATTTCTCATTTTTTCAATATAACCTCACTCGGACCTCTATTCTTGATGAAATCAGTTTATTTGCATTCTAACTCGTCGTATAAGACCGTGGAATGGTTGAAACCATTTCTCATATCGGAATCATAAGCACCAAGTTTTCTGTGATGGTAAGTAAGGAAAAATCTTCGATTTCGGCCAATTTTCTCATTTTTTCAATATAACCTCACTCGGACCTCTATTTTTTATGAAATCAGTTTATTTGCATTCTAACTCGTCGTATAAGACCTTGGAATGGTTGAAACCATTTCTCATTCTGAATCATAAGCACCAAGTTTTCTGTGATGGTAAGTAAGGAAAAATCTTCGGTTTCGGCCAATTTCTCATTTTTTCAATATAACCTCACTCGGACTCTATTTTTATGAAATCAGTTTTATTTGCATTCTAACTCGTCGTATAAGACCTTGGAATGGTTGAAACCATTTCTCATTCGGAATCATAAGCACCAAGTTTTCTGTGATGGTAAGTAAGGAAAAATCTTCGGTTTCGGCCAATTTTCTCATTTTTTCAATATAACCTCACTCGGACCTCTATTTTATGAAATCAGTTTTATTTGCATTCTAACTCGTCGTATAAGACCGTGGAATGGTTGAAACATTTCTCATATCGGAATCATAAGCACCAAGTTTTCTGTGATGGTAAGTAAGGAAAAATCTTCGGTTTCGGCCAATTTCTCATTTTTTCAATATAACCTCACTCGGACCTATTTTTTTATGAAATCAGTTTTATTTGCATTCTAACTCGTCGTATAAGACCGTGGAATGGTTGAAACCATTTCTCATATTCTGAATCATAAGCACCAAGTTTTCTGTGATGGTAAGTAAGGAAAAATCTTCGGTTTCGGCCAATTTCTCATTTTTTCAATATAACCTCACTCGGACCTCTATTCTTGATGAAATCAGTTTTATTTGCATTCTAACTCGTCGTATAAGACCGTGGAATGGTTGAAACCATTTCTCATTCGGAATCATAAGCACCAAGTTTTCTGTGATGGTAAGTAAGGAAAAATCTTCGATTTCGGCCAATTTCTCACTTTTTCAATATAACCTCACTCGGACCTCTATTTTTATGAAATCAGTTTTTTGCATTCTAACTCGTCGTATAAGACCGTGGAATGGTTGAAACCATTCTCATTTCGAATCATAAGCACCAAGTTTCTGTGATGGTAAGTAAGGAAAAATCTTCGTTTCGGCCAATTTTCTCATTTTTCAATATAACCTCACTCGGACCTCTATTTTATGAAATCAGTTTTATTTGCATTCTAACTCGTCGTATAAGACCTTGGAATGGTTGAAACCATTTCTCATTTCGGAATCATAAGCACCAAGTTTTCTGTGATGGGTAAGGAAAAATCTCGGTTTCGGCCAATTTTCTCATTTTTCAATAAACCTCACTCGGACCTCTATTCTTTATGAAATCAGTTTATTGCATTTAACTCGTCGTATAAGACGTGGAATGGTTGAAACCATTTCTCATTTCGGAAATCATAAGCA